>JAHWFO010030049.1:349767-376985 GCA_023313115.1 Rhysida immarginata
TTATTTTTTAAAAAATTCTAAAAAACTTCCCTCCCCTCATAAAAATGTAAAACTCCAGATTAAAATATTAAAAGTTTTTGAGAAAATGATGATACTCAGTATACCAAAAATATGTACAATATAAAAAACCTTTATTATACAAAATGAGGAATTCTTACATGTGGTGAGGCCAATTAATTAATTACAATAAGTAAAAACAATCATGGAGCATGCAAAACAGGGCGGAGGTATGTAGGTTTGCTTTTTATTGGGTTTTACCGCATTTACTCTCGCGGAATTAAAGGAAAAAACATTAATTTATTAAAATTAGTTTTTCTCTTGAGGTCTACTAGAGGAATAAGTACATCATCCAGGACAAAAGTCTAAACTTGTAATTACAAAAGCTCGTTGATTAATCTCCACTCAAATTTAACTTCAGAATCTAATATACCGTTATTCTAATATTAACGGATCCGCTACGGAGTTCAATTTTGGGGATCCGCTACGAACTCCAATCTCTTACGCCTCTATCGCTTACAAAAATGGTTTCTAGGAACCATGCTTAACATCCGATTACGTAACTCCTGGGCATTCCAACCATCTATCAAAGTTTTATTATTCAACTTTGCTCATTCATCTACAAAATTATTAACCTTCAATTAATTCTTTCTACTCCATTTGAAATATCTTTTCAACAAAACATTCACCCTATCCCACCCGATTGTCAAATCTGATTAGCCTGCCTTTAACCAGAAATAATTACCAACTCCGTTGCGTCTCTTTTATAGGTGTCAAATGGTGGGGTAATTTACCTGAACATATCGGCTCATCTCCCACAAGTGCAACTTTTAAAAAATTATTAAAAAATTCGCTTCTATCTAATAAAGTACCTACTAACCCCCTCTAAAACTTTTTACTATTTATAATTTCCCTTTACCTTAACCCATTTTTTAAAATGATTTTTATTATTACGTACATTTACCTGCTGGAAACCTAACTACTAACCCTTCATCCATTTTGAGTCCAGCATGAACTTCCATAAAAATATAATTTTGTCAGTTTTATTAAAAAGATATACAATTCCAAACCTATGTTAAAATTTGAAACTCAATATCTGCAATTTAATATCCCCACCGGAGACCTCACACGTCGGCCATACGGGCTCCGGTCAGGGCTCACTGTAAATCAACTCTAAAGAAATAAAGAAATAATATAAAGTAAATTACAAAAAGTAAATATTCTGTATTTATTTAATTAATTTACTTCAATCCGTTTATGTTACCCATTTGAAATGTAATGCCCTCCTCTTCTAGCATGACTCATAGACTGTTTCCTGTTTGTCAGCCAATCAGATTCGGTTGGCCTCCACACCATGTATTACACTTACTGTATTATGTACCGTAGTTATTTTATAATGATGTGCGACGGTGAGAATTTAATCCATCGATGGTTTTGTTTCCATTATTAAATTCCATGCAAGTTGTTTTAGTTGTTAAAAAAAAGAATTTTTTATTCAATATTTAAGTTGTTCATTTCAGAAGTAGATAAAACTATTTGAAATCAACAACTTTTCTAAATATTTTGGATTCAAGAAAATTCCTATTATATGGGAATTGTACTAAATAACCTTTCAGCTGGTACTGAAGTTGCTGGTACACACAAATACTTCATTGCTAAGATGGTTAAATGGAAATTGAACTTTTCAATTTTTTCCCAAACTTTTTAGGGATTTTCTCTGATATCGTCAAGTGGAGCTGACAAATATTGCTTTAATAATAAATCTAAATTTTTTGGATATTTTTTGTATTTCTCTTTCCCTATGTAACACCTTTCTTCTTGCTGCCCATATATAATTTTCAACATTTCCGTCATCTTCAACTTCCTTAGATTCAGTAATTGGAACATTTTCTTTTTCAAAAGTTTTTAGTTCTTCATTGATGTGGTAAATGGCACAAACACAACAACTTTAGCTTTTGAAATCTGATTTTTTAAACCTTGGGTTCAAAATCGTTGCAATACTGTATGCAAATTTTTTCTCTACATGCGAAATCTTTTATCTAAATTACTGTATGCATATGTGATTAATTTTTTCTCTTCTGGCGGTGGTTTAATTTTTGCTAAGCCATCTGAAATGATGCCAAATAATGGTATGAATTTGTTGATAGTGTTGTTTTTGTGATGACCTCGGGCAGGAGATGACGTTGTGCGTCACTTACCTAACAAATAATAGGCCTGCTCAAAGATCTCACTTTAACTCAATCTTGGTCTACTGACTACTTATCAGTTACTCGGTCGTGATGATCGTATAGTTAATTAATTCTACCTCAAAACGCAACTGTTGGTACTAGTTTAACTTTATCCTTCCACTATCCAATACCTCCCCCCTTTTTTAATTAACAGTTATAGCCCAAAATCCATTAACTATTTCCACAATGATTAGCAATAAACAAAAGGGGATGTATCACCGACTATGGATGTTCCTTTTATTTTGCAGCAAAACAAGAGAACAATACTTATTGTAGCGGGTGAGAGCTCTTAACTGCTCTAAACACTTTATCCAACCTTAGGCAGAGATAAGCCCCTTTCACTAGGTGAAAGTAAAAAAAAAAATATACGCTCAGCTGCTCGCTAACTCTATAGTCGGGGATACAAACCAAATAAAAAAAAAATTGACCTTAGATTCTACTATAAGTAAGAGCAAGATATAATGGTGGACACAAAGTCAGTTTCCCCCCTTTGTTCTTAATTAAAACAAACACAAAAAAAAATGTAAAATTAAATAGCCAAATGAAGCACTCAGATTAGATTATGCTTAAAAATAGAAGGAATATTTATTAAAAGAAAATAAAAAAAAATTGCAGTAACTTCACAATATTATTAATAAAACAAACCATTATGCCTAGGACTTAAAAGAAAAACTTCAATTCGATAAAATTATAGGATCTAGATTGTTCTGTCTTACTATCGAGTGACATAAAACAAGTTACACTAATAGATTAACAAAATCAATTCACAAAATCTTCACAGCAAATTATGATTCCTTCCCTTTCCCCCTTTTCCTTTTTTTTTTTTTTATTTAAATATATGGCTATACCTATATATCATTCTTCAGTTACTCTGTCCCCAAAGTTTTTCTCTGTTCTTTAGCTTAGACTTCTTTCTTATGTTTCACTTCTAAAAATCTGAGGCACATCTTAGCGCTACTAGTAACACTCTACGTTTAATTACTCTTAAGATTTTTACTCGGAGGATATTTATTCTAACACTCACATTTACGCGTGGGCCCATATAAAATTTGAAAGCTTTCACTTATCTGATCTTCACTATACTATTCTCCTTTCGTGGACGGTGGTCATCACTAGCAGACTCCTATGCCGATCTACGTTGCACCGCTCGGTTCCAGTCGGTCCTCGGCGCTTGCTGGGATCTGCTCCGTTGCGGCGACTACCCTCGCTCGCTCTCACGCCACGTCCTTGTACTCTGGCCGGTGAGCTGCCTTCCGTGGGTCATGCTCTACGAACATCGTCTCCCGCTCCTAGCATCGAAGCACGCCGTGCCTGTTGCTGGGTGGATGCCGCCTGCTCCCGGTCAACTCGATCGGCTGCGTCTCCTTCACCTTCCACTTTGCTTTTTCTTTTCTCTTTTTCTTGTTACGTCTGCACTCTCTCAAGTTCCAGTGATATATATCTCAATTTCTTCCTCCTTCTCTCTCGCTACCGTGAAGACCTTGACCTTCGTCCCCATTGTTACACACACTCCGTTCCGAGAATTACTCTCCGGCGTTGTTGGTTGTCCTGGCGACGTCGCTCCCACCCTTCTTCTCATTGTCCCCAAAAGTTTCCTTATTTCCTCCTACTTTCCTTTCTTTTTACTTTCCTTTGATCTAGTTCCTCCATTAGGCCTAGCCTGCCATCGATCTCCTCCGTGTTAAAAGTTCTACATACAATGATCGTTACTTTTCTCTTAAATAAAGTCTAAGCTCTAAAATCCATATATTTTGTCCCCACTATGTCTGAAATACGTTTTACATCAATTCCAGCACAAATTACTCTTCCTCCTGAGTGCCCCCTTTCGCTCTTCCATTTTCAAGATTTAAATCCCTTTACTTTCCCCCTTTTGTTTTTTTTTTAATTTATTTTATTACTCTACATCCATTCCAAAATATTTAACCACCGTGTGTCCACCATTATTGTAATTTCATAACACAAACATGTGAGCTATGGCTTTCATGTTTGTAGTGACGGCACGTGTGGAATATTACTCAAGATATTACGCACGTGTCGTCACATTTTCAGATGAGATGTCTAAAGTCACTTGAAAAAATGGCTTCAAAATGATTACATCATGCAAAATATCTAGTTCTTTGCTTGAGATCATACCGGGTGTTTCAAAAATGACCGGTATATTTGAAAAATCAATTAAAACTAAACGGGCAGCGATAGAAATACACCGTGTGTTGCAATATGCTTGGGACAAACAGTAAATTTACAGTGTATTTCTATCGCTGCCCGTTTAGTTTTTATTGATTTTTCAAATATACCGGTCATTTTTGAAACACCCGGTATAAGGACCATGGTTATTTTGTAGGGCAAGACTAACGGGTTGTTTAACTCCAAGAATCGCTGAATCATTAAACGTGTGCAGCTTTTAGTAAAGTTGCTTCTCTGCATGGAGCGAACACACTCCCTATTCTTTAGCAAGAAGTACGAAAATAAAATTGCGATTGTAAATGCAATTATTATTGAAATGAGAAAACAAGCAAAACGGGCCTAGAAATTGTGCTCTTTCTAGTCGTACAATTAAAACAATGTGCGTTAAATAGTTGTCCTTTAAAACGGTTCCCTTTGGTTTTTGATAAAAGTGATCATTTATAACGGAGGTCTGTGGGGAAAGTCTCTGCACGCCTTCATATATAAGCTATAAGCACATTATTTTTGTGCTCCATATTTTTTAATTTTGTGCTCAAAAACCAAAGGGAACAGATTTAAAGGAAAACTATTTAACGCACATTGTTTTAATTGTATCATTAGAAAGAACACAATAATTTCTAGGTCCGTTTTGCTTGTTTTCTCATTTCAATGATCATTTCGTTTACAATCGCAATTTTGTTTTTGTACTCCATGCTAAAGAATAGACTAGGTTTTCTCTATGCAGAGAAACAATTTTACTAAAAGGTGAACACGATATGATGAATTCCATCTGGTGTCCATTTCCTGTATTAATTTAAGAGGCTTTCCACTATTGTTTCTTGCTTGTCCTTTTATCGAACCGTTTGCTGCATTATTGCGCTTGTGAAAAAATTTCAGTGGTCTTCACTTGGGTGAGAATTTTTGTCATTTTGGGACATCTTGGATTGTCTCTTTTACAAAGAGGTTGAGCGAATGGACAAAGCAAGCAATATGCTTGTCTTTTCCCAACAAGGAATGCACAGCCTTCTTAGTATTGGCACCATTGTTAGTCACACATGCCATCACTTCACCTTGTCTTCACTGCTGTTCCAAAAGTCTAGAATTTCCTTTAATTTATCTTCTAAATATTTATTGATTTATTTATTAGTTTATAAGCAACAGGCTAGTATTAGCCCAATAACAGCTTCCAAAGAAAATACATATCATAGTATTACATAAAAATGCAGGAAAAAATATAATGTATAATGTATAAAAAAATGTATAGTCCAAAGAGTAACTAAAAATCCATTGACATTAAAATAAAAAACGGAAAAACATCATAATAAAAGCTAATATTTTCATTCTTAGTTTCTTTATACGTATCATACGACATAACATTTATATCAATAAGGTTTGACATGATATTACAAAAATTGTGCATTCGGAAAAATGGAAGATTATTTATAACTGTCTTTTTTGAGAAAGGTAAGTAAAATACGTATATAATTAAGTCTGTAATTAAGTGTCACATATTTTAATTAATTAATTAGCAGAGAGCGCTAAAATATGTTACAGAGATGGGACGGGAGACGGTAATAAATAAATGTTGGAAATAATCAACCATTGTTAGTATTGTAGTATTAATTAATGTCGTATGGGGAGACATCACATTGATAAGGAATGCTGGGAGAATCTTTTTATCTAATGTATTGTAATGTAACGAATGAATGTTCTATATTAAAGCTTATGCTTTTATTTATTTTAACGGACCTCTACAATGGTTATGGGCTCAGCAACGCAGCATAAATCAAACTAAAAATAAATATAAAGCAAGCGAGAATGCCAACGATAAGCGACTATAAAGCAGAAGCAAGAAAGTAACAAATGTTTTTGCGTGAATAAAGCTAAACAAAGGAGCGAGAAGAAGGGAAGCGGCCATTAATGACCTTCACGAATCAACAAAGATCGGCGACGTGCTTACAAGAAAACGATAAAAAAAAAACTTATCAAGATTGGTACTTTATATTTATTAAGAATTGATAAAACTGCAAGATTGCGACATACATTAAAGAAGAAATCGTTGAATTATCAATCGTTGATGAAGAAAAATGGCCAGTTACCAACCAATTGCTCATATAGAAAAATTAAATGCAACCAACTATCGTCATTGGAAATATAATATTAAAATGCTGTTGATTGAACGTGAACTATGGAAATACGTAGACGGTACAGCAGTAATAAAGCCCGACGCAACAGCTATCGAACAAGCTACATATCAAAGCAAAGATGAGAAGGCTCTGGCGACTATTGCATTAAGCGTAACTTCAGAACAACAAGTACACATAGTAGATTCTAAGACAGCTCGAGAAGCCTGGTTGACCCTTGCTAAAATATTTGAACCAAAATCAAGACCAAGAATACTTCAATTAAAGAGACAGTTAGTGTCAATTCACCTAGAACCAGATGAAACAATGACTTCATATTTAAACAGATTAAAGATCTGCAGTGATCAGCTTATTGAAGTAGGTGTAAACATTCCTGATGATGAACTGGCATACTCTATGTTAACTGGATTACCTAGTAGCTACGAAGGACTAGTTATGTCTCTAGCTAACCTAGATGATGAAAAATTCAAGTCTAGTGAAATCAAACAAGTGCTTCTTATCGAATACGAACGAAGAAACATGCAGAATCAAGAGAAACAAGAAAATGAGTTAAAGAATGCTTATTACGTTAAGAAACAATGGAAGCAAAGAGATATTCAAGAAAAGGGTGAAAGAAATGATGAAAAGAAGACCCAAACTCGCAGAAACAAAATCACATGTAGTAACTGTGGAAAGAAGGGACACTTATTTAAAGACTGTTGGTTTAAAAACAAAAGCAAAGAATGAGAGAAAAGAAAATCAGAAGCATTTTTGTGGCATCACAGAACGGGATTCATACGACGTTAATGGATGGATCTTAGATAGTGGATCAACTAATCATGTATGTCATGAAAAAAATTTATTTAGAAACCTACGTAGCGGTCACAAAGAACAAATAAAGATGTATGCTGATGGAATTGGAGAAATAGAGATGAGAATGAAAATAGGAAATAGAATACAAAATGTTACCTTGAATAACGTGCTATACGTACCAAAGGTAAAAAGAAACCTGATTTCTATCTCACAAATAGAAGGGGAAAAAAAGAATGTTCATTTTGCGAATGGAACTGCGATAATCAAGAATAAATACAAAAAGGTTGTGGCAATAGCTTACAGAAAGAATGGACTCTATATAATTAATGGAAGACCAATCAAGCAACGAAACTGTCAGACAGTAGCGTCATGTGAAGTGGATAATAACCAAATATGGCACAAACGATTTTGTCATGTAAATATGAAAACATTAGAAGAAATGAAAAATAAGGCAGTAGTTGGTTTAGATGAAGTTAAGATGGATAAACAAAAGTGTCAAAGTTGTCAACTAGCGAAGTCAACTAAAACACCCTCTTCATCAATAAACAAGAGACAATCATCAAGAATATTGGACTTAGTGCACTCAGATCTTTGTGGACCTTTTCCAGTCAAATCTATTGGAGGTTCAGAATATGTTTTGACATTAACAGATGACTACTCAAGAAGAACAACAGTATATTGTCTGAAAAGAAAGAATGAAGTACCCAAGTACATTGAATTGTTCTACAGAGTGTTCTACAGGTCAAGGAATTAATAGGATAAGAACAGACAATGGATTGGAATATTGTAATAAAGAATTACAAGAACTGTTCACTCAACAAGGAATAAAACATGAGCGAACGAATGTATATTCACCAAATATGAATGGAATTTCTGAAAGAATGAATCGAACCCTTATGGATTTAATGAGATCTACCCTAGAAGCAGCAAGATTGCCCCCTAAATTTTGGGCAGAAGCTATAGTAACCGCAGCTTATATCAAAAATAGAGTGACTCATCCTTTAACTGAGGGAGAAGTTCCTGAAGAAATATGGACAGGTCATAAACCTAGTGTACGACATCTGAAAACATGGATGTTTAGCATATGTACACATACCAAAAGAAACCAGAGGAAAATTGGATTTGAGAGCTCGAAAATGTGTTATGGTAGGATATTCGATAAGGACAAAAGGATATCGATTATGGGATCCTAATAAAAGAGAAATTGTAGAAACAAAACATGTAAAATTTGATGAAACCAAGTTAGGAGTAGAAGGAGTTAATGAAGATAATACCTTTTATGGATTACAAGACTTTGATCAAATTTGCAATAATGAGAAAGAAATATCAGAAACAGGAGAAATACAAGAGGAAAATCCTATTGAAGAAGATATAGAAGATGTAACTGAATTAAATAAAAATATGGAACAACAAAAAATAAAAAAGAGGACGAGGAAGACCTAAGAAAATTGTTAAAAACCCTTATGGAAGAACCGGAAAGCCAAAAGAATTGAATTATATGGAAGTGCATATACCAGAAACTTACGAAGAAGCAATAGTATCAAAACAATCCTATCAATGGGAAAAAGCTATGCAGGAAGAAATAGAAACACATAGATCAGGGAGTACATGGAAACTCGTGGAACCATCACAAGACCAAAAGATAATTAACTGTAGATGGGTATTTGCTACAAAGAAGGATACAAAAGGTCAAATAAAGAAGTACCGGGCAAGGCTAGTTGCCAAAGGTTTATTGACTATGGAGAAACATTTTCACCAGTAGTAAACTTTTCATTAATAAGGGCCATGCTAGCATTGACTTGCATATTTGGATGGAAGACAAAGCATCTTGATGTCAAGTGCGCTTTCTTGTATGGAAAACTCGAAGAAGATATATATATGTGTCAACCACCAGGTTGGGAAGAAAAAGGCTATGAAGGAAAAGTTTTAAAATTAGACAAAGCAATATATGGATTAAAGCAGTCAGGAAACTCATGGTTTAATGAATTGAATTGTGTTTTCAAAGATATAAATGTTAAAGCATTAGAAAGCAGCTCTTGTATCTACAGATATAAAAATGTTATTATACTGATTTATGTTGACGACATTGCCCTATTTGGACCTGACTTAAAGCAATTAGATGAAATAACAAGTTTAACAAGTTCAAGGTTTGAAGTAGTGGATTTAGGAGAAATATCAAATTTCCTAAATATTAGAATTACAAGAAGTGTTGATGGAAATATATCGATTGATCAAGAGGAATTCATAAAAAAATTTCTGGCAAAGTTCAACTTCTTAGATTCTAAATCTGTATCAACCCCAGTAGATCCAGGTGTGAATTTACAAGATATAGGATTACCTGAAAAGGACATTATCATTAAAGAACGGTACAGAGAAGCCATTGGAACTCTCATGTATTTGGCTACAAAGACAAGACCTGATATTTTATTCTCCGTAATAGAATTGAGCCAATTTATAGAAAGCCCGAAAGAAGTACATTGTCAGTGTATTAAACACATGTTGCGATACCTGAATTCAGCAAAGGACAAGAAATTAACATATTCAAACAACTGTCTGTCATTGATTGCATATTCGGACTCTGATTGGGCTAGTGGGGAAAAGCGTCATTCGTTCAGTGGAATGGTAATAACATTAGCAGGAACACCGATCATTTGGCGTTCTATTAAGCAGAAATGTGTGGCTTTATCAACTATGGAAAGTGAATATATCGCATTATCTGAAACTGTGAAAGAAGCCATATGGATATCAAGAATACTCAAGGAACTACACTTAAAAAAAATTGCTGTGGAACCTGTGATGGTAAAATGTGATAATAAGGCAGCTATTGACTTAGCCTGTAATAGTCGAGAAAATGCGAAAAGCAGACACATAGATATTAGATACCACTTTGTTCGAGATATAATTGCAAAGAAACTAATTAATATTAATTATATCCCCACTAATGAAAATCTAGCGGACATAATGACAAAAAGATTAAGGAAAATCAAACATTTAACAATTTGTGATATGATTAATCTAATCTAAACAAATGTTTGATTATGGGGGAGATTGTTGGAAATAATCAACCATTGTTAGTATTGTAGTATTAATTAATGTCGTATGGGGAGACATCACATTGATAAGGAATGCTGGGAGAATCTTTTTATCTAATGTATTGTAATGTAATGAATGAATCTATCTATATATATAAAGAAGGATGTTTGTGGGTGGGTCTGTTTGTCTGTATGTTTTTTATACAAATCTACAGTTTTATTCCGATCTTGATGAAATTTTGCATACTTGACCTTCAAAGCATGAGGAAGGTCACTGTCTACCTCAGATTTCGGAAAAATAATAAATATCGATAAAAAATCGATATTCATGGTTATGGCAAGCCATATTAATGAGAAATATCTCATGACCAACAATGCAAGGCAAAGTTTGTACAACAATAGGTATCAACAATGGTATCAACACGCAATTCACAAACGCTCTGCATGAACCAACAATCAATATCTCATGACTAACAATGAAAGGAAAAGTTTGTGCAAGTGTAATTATCCCGGGCAACGCCGAGTACCTCTTCTAGTGTTCTATAATAAAGCTTATGCTTTTATTTATTTTAACGGACCTCTACAGTCTGTAATTAAGTGTCACATATTTTAATTAATTAATTAGCAGAGAGCGCTAAAATATGTTACAGAGATGGGACGGGAGACGGTAATAAATACAGCTTCAATCCAAAATAATAGAATACACGCTACCAAACGGTTAACCCATATAAAAATATCTATTTCTTTCAATAGATATTAAATATGTACACTTTCTTGTATTATGGTGACAGTTCTATGTCTCTGCTTTAAGTTTCAAAAATAAACATCAAATTAACAATAATCTTACAAAAAAAAGCAAAAAAAACTTAACATTTATTAAATTAGAATAAAACCTAACCCCTGTTCAAAATATTAGAATAAAACACTTCAGTGTTCAAAAACAACGTCAAACAGAGCATAACAGCTGCAAATACTGTACAGTATGCTTAATATTTAATAGCATCTCCTCGGGCAGCGATTACATCCTGTAATCGATTGGGTAGTGTGCTGACAAGTTTAGCACACTGTTGTTTCGTGATGCAAGACCAAAATTTTCTTAAACAAGCAATAAGTGCAGATTTAGTTGTTGGAAGTTCTATTTGCAGTTGCTTTTTCATAATACTCCATATGATTTCTATGGGGTTCAAGTCTGGTGAATTGGCTGGCAGTACGTTTACGTGTTTGTTAGAGAGCCAATTGTTTATTGACTTTGAAGTGTGGCTAGATGCGCCGTCTTGTTGGAATATGAAATCGTTGTCTTCATATAAATCTTCCGCAGATGGTAACATGAAGGTTTCAAGAATATCCTGATACACATCAGAATTAACTCTAGCTGTCAGCACACAGAGTTCCCCAAACCTTCTCCTGACATGCATTCCCACACCATTACGGAGGTTGCAAATTTGACTGAACGGTTCAAGCAGGCCACACACGTGGGCCTTTATCCCCATGGCTAACACAGAACACAGCTTCGTCGTTGAATAGCACACGATTCCAGTCATCTTGCCCCCACAGTTGTCGATTTTTGCACCATACCGCCCGAGCACGACGTTGCTTAGCCGAAAGAAGCGGTTTTGTCTTAGGCACACGTGATGAGAACTGCAATTTGTGTATGCGCCTCAAAGTTGTTGATCGAGACACATCAACTCCAGTTGCTTTCCACAGTCAACGAATGTGTTTGAGGCTTCTGAAACAGTTTCTCGTAATAATACCTTACAGCCGTCTTTCATCTCGGGGTATTGTTTTTAGCTTTCGTCCACAACGTTGGCGGTTGTTTGACTGTGGATCACGACTCTGGAAACAGTTGCTTGTGAACATCCTGCATATTCAGCTATCTTCTTTTGGCTAAGATGTTGTTTGTGAAGAGCAATGATGACATCTTTCGTACCAGAGGATAAGTCTGCTTTGCGACCCATGTTTTTAAAAAATGTCCAAACTGCTATGCTTTTATAGGCTACAGAATGTTAATTTATGCAATTATGTAATTCATTCTCTAATATATGCAATTTTTCTTTCATTTCACTCGTCAACTAAGGAATATTCTATTATTTTGAACAGGGGTTAGGTGTTATTCTAATTTAATGAATGTTAAGTTTTTTTGGTTTTTTTTTTGTAAGATTATTGTTAATTTGATGTTTATTTTTGAAACTTAAAGCAGAGACATAGAACTGTCAGCATAATACAAGAAAGTGTACATATTTAACATCTATTGAAAGAAATAAAGAGTCTTTTATATGGGTTAACCGTTTTGTAGCATGTATTCTATTATTTTGGATTGAAGCTGTAGAATAATCAATTTAATGACATTAAATGATAAGAATGTCACAAATCATTTGAAACAGTATGAAAATAATTGCATGACAATGAAAATAAATTCCCAAGTGGGAAATAACAAAACCTTTTCTTTTTATACATACTTTATAAGCCAATAAAGAAAGAATTATCCTTAAGAAATTACAAACTCTGACTAGCGTGAAATTACGTCAATTGCTTGACCCAATTTCTTAATTAATGGGTATATATGATTCGTGGAAGCGTGGAAATGGTTTCCCTCTAGAGTCCTGGTGTCCGTATTCCGCTGCTTCGCTGCTAACTGCCTTAACGTGGCTACGTGCTTATTTTGGAATGTGGGTGTCTAGGAATCTCCCTTGACCGTACGAAAACGGCCACCTCGAAAGGTAAGTCGACCCACTGGAGGCAACTAAAAAAAATTGTAACACAAATATTAGCACTATTAATCTACCATTCAGCACAGCTATACACAGCATAGTAAATATAAAGTTTGACTAGGAAAGAGATGGATATCGCACACAGCAAAGCCGCTCACCATGCGCGGTAAGCCGAACTGGGCCCAGCCGACGTTACCGGCAATGAAATTGATTTGGGATTCACGATGCCGCTCCTGGAATCCAGCCGGGAAATTATTGAAACTGTTGCTTGATGGGTAGACGGGGTCGTCGCTTGATAGTTGCTCCTCTTCGACCGGGGCAGTGGATTTATATTCTATTGCACGTTCGTTAACGTCAAAGTTCGGTCCACTATTTAAATTATTATCAGATAGAGTATTCAGTTAATGAGAGTCTTTAACGTCTCCGTTAGTACTTATAGGGGAATCCAGCTTTAACCTGCTGTTGCTATTACTGTTCGTAAGAGTCAATAGTTCGCTATCACTAAGCTTATTTCGGCTTACTTGCTTTTCAAGTAGCGGTCGCTCCGTCGGAAACTCTTCCGAACTCAAGGCCGTTGACCCTTCTTGAGACGTGGCACTTCTGAATATACGAGGCTGAAACTTTCTTAATTTGTGAGCATTTGCTCGGCCTGAATTCTTTTCAGTCAACGCATATCTAAAGCCTGTGACCATTCTCGTCGGAAAACTGCGTTGCACAATCGGCTGCTTTAATTCTTGCTTCTTCGCGCTAATCCATTTCTCCTCTTTCGCAATGCCAAGAATCAAAAGCCCAGCTACTGTGACCGCCTTCGCACTTTTCCTCCTTGCATTCTTTCCATTGTCGTCTATCAGTTCCTTTCTCTGATTTTGGAACCACGGCAATTCCCCTTCGACTGTCCTCCGTCAAAGCTCCTATCCATCTGTCTAATTTTTTTCTCTTTTCGCTGCTCGCCTTCCTCCCTCCTTTTTTCACCAATCGCCTACGCCCGCCGTCTTGCGTCTCACGGCGCGTCCGACTATCTCTCTCTGGGGAGTGGGAGCGTGCTCGCTCTTTTTTCAATCTTTCTCTTCTCGACGATTTCACCTCTCTAAAATTTTAAAAATTTTTTTTTTTTTTTTTTACTTTTTTCGAGGTGACATTAAGTTTGTGAACACTTAAATTTACAGAGTTAAGAAAACTAGATGAATAACTTATATTGCGGTAGAATTTATATAGATAGCAAAGATCAATTACAGTACGTCTTTTGATCAATGTGCCACAATTAAGGAAATCTCGTAAGTAGGAGTTGGATACATAAAAGTTATCATTTAAAAATGTAGGATGGAAACGACGAAACAGAGAGCGTAAAAAATCTGTTTGAACCTTTTCCAAGAGGAGCTGAAATTTCATATGAGAAGGAGACCAAATGACAGAAGCATATTCTAAAATTGGTCTGACTAATGTTATTAAAAAGAAAAATTAACAAGCCAACATTATTAAAACTTAGGGAGTTTCTGACAATAAAGTATGAAACTCGATAGGCTTTGGAGATAGAGTTCTCTCACTGTAAGGTGAAATGGAAGAGTTCACTTTATCGCGCTCAATAGGTAGGGAATTTTATTTTTTAAATGCTCTCATTTTCTTAAATCCCGGGACTTCAACAATAGGCTGCAACGAGCGGTTGTGAGGAGGCTTGAGTGAAAAAAAGTAGCTCACTGATCGCGCATGAGGGTATAAATTATACAATCTCTATGTCGTCTCTATCTATTGAGCGCGATAAAGTGAACTCTTCCATTTCACCTTACAGTGAGAGAACTCTAATAGAGTGAATGTGATCAACAAACGAAAGTTTGGAATTAAATATAACACCTAGGTCATTTGTAACAGATTTTTGTTGTAATTTACAACCATTTAAACTGTAATTAAAATTATAGACTGTTTTCTTAAGGGAATAGGTGACATAGTGACATTTGTTATTTATGAACATATTATTTTGAAATTTGCATGCCCCAAGTCCATGTCTTCTCCTGTCTTATCTCTGTCGCTCCTCCTTCCTGTCTAGCATTTTACTTCCCTTGTCGTTTTGAAATCGAACGCTCTCTCTCCCGTCTCAGTTGTTCGCTGTGTTATTATTTTACCTCCAGGCGAATCACCCCCCGACTTTCCGATTTGCCCATTTGCATGTCGTCTAGAAGTATATTTTATTTCATTTGAATTAGCCGCCTCGGGCGCCCATGATTTCACCTCGGCATCTAAAGCTTTTGCTTTCGAGCACGAATAACGTGACAATTAGCTTATGGAACTAGCTTATCAGATTACTTTTTCCAAAGATTTTATCTATTTAGCTGTTTGATAATTAGTTTATCCAATTACAGTAAAACCTGTGCTAACGACCACCTCAGCTTAACGATCACTTTTGCTTGGTCTCGCAGAAAGTTACATAGGAAATCTGTTAGCATTAAATTTTAGCATTAATTTAATGCGACCAGCGACCGGCACTTTTGATCCCCTATGTATCTAAACCAATACTAAAAAACTCACGCAACCAATCAGGCTCTAATCTAACTACATCACTATTTTTCTCTCTAATCAACCAATCAGGAGCTAACCTAAGTTACCAATTATATCACTATATTATTCTCAGTAATCAACCAGTCAGAGTTAAGAGATACAAAAATACAACTACTAATTCTTTTAGCTTACTGATATAGTTTACTGTGTCAGCTATTTTTGGGGGAAGCAAATTTGCTCTAAAATCACTGAGGTGTTTCAATAAAGTCCGACCGTTCCCAACCGTTTGAGTACGCTTGGGAAAATCTTGTCTAAAAATAACGGCCGCTTGCTAATAGAGGCCAGACTCCAAGGCCGGGCTGCATCTGGTCAACATGGCAGACGAAATTCAACTCTTTAGCTGTCTGGATAATAAAATGTTTTTAATCGCAATCGTAGATGCTGAGCTCTAATGACGAAGTTTCAATTTCAAATCATCATCAAAACTGTCTAAAAGCACAAATGACAGAATCGTCTGCTTGGAATGTTTCAGCCGTACCATGTAACCTGTTGGCAGTTGGCGACTAGTCGGAGGTTATGGATATGCTCGAAAAACATTTTCAAGATTTAATTTTCACTAGGAACACAAGGAAATGCAAACAAAGTAACTTAGAACACTAGACATATCTCTTTTTAATTATGTGGTTGATTTGTAATTTTTTTATTGAACCTAAGTAGAACGACCACCTGAGCTTATCGACCACTTTCGCTTGGTCCCGTGGTTATAGACAGGTTTTACTCTAGTTAAAAACGGATCATTCTGTTTCAAAATGTCATTTTGTTTCGCTAACTACGGAGTTAAACCGTCATCATCCAGCGTTTAAGTTAACTGCTACTGAACGTCACTTGGTGCAAGGCTTCTTCTACTGCTTAGTGCAACCATGAAAGAATAATACTTTAACGAATAGTTATTTTTAACTGACGTTTTTGCAACCGGCCTATAAAGTCACAATGTCATACATTGTCATTCCACACAGCTATTTCTATTAATTTAATCAAATGTATTTGTAGGTCACAAATGTCTTTAATGAAAACTTGACATATAAAAGATTTAAAAATTTTTATTATTCTTTTTACTATTTTAAAACAATTACAATAACAGTAATGATTTTACATAATTTAGCATATGATAAGTACACGTTTTATGCTTCACTCCTCATATATTAATCTAAAATACTTATGTTACATTTTTCCTTTTTAGACGAGCCTTCGCAGAAGAATTTGAACGTGCTCCCGAAAAACAATCTCTCAGGAACAAAGAAAACTCGTACGCCTCTAATTAACTTGGGGAGAGAGGAAGGCCATCTTCAAATATAAATATGCCTTAAAATTATTTTTGTAATATTAATTATTATTGAAAAAAAATTTCCTGAGTTTTCATAAATTTCTATGCGAAACCCACAAACTGACTATTTCTAGATTGGAAAAAAACCCCAGGTTAAATAGAAAAGTTGCGCGCACGTTTATTTAAATATAAGAATTTCATCTTATAATTTCAACAATAAATTATAATGCTATTAATCACACGTCAAATTAATTAACCAAATATATTAAAATTTTATACGCATTTATTTTATTTGTATATTTTCGGTTGACACTTAAAATTTGGTGTCGCATCAAATTAATGGGCATAACCCTGAATAAATATCACTGTAATATTCATATATTTGTATAGCCAGCTGTATAAATCAAAATATTTTACAAGGGGACCGCACGGACATATCATCACGGATTTGGTTGAAATTTTTGGAGGTAAATCTACAACATTAATTTATCTTCTGTTGTAAAAGGATTTGAATCAATGGCATTTCGTTTCGGAGAAAAAACGTAAATTTTTTTACGTTTACTATTTTGCCAGATAAGCCAAGTGGGAAGAAAGGTATTCAACTAAACAGCGGTGGCGCAGATGAGCGGATAAATTTCCTTGCACCTGACCAGGTGCGCATGCGCGTAGACTTCAGTTTCCTTCACGCCGAAACCATTTGTATCCATAAATCTTTTTTTTTCTTTTAATTTTTAACCTTTTTTTTAATTTAATAAAAATCTGTTTATACTTGTAAATAAAGAATACTCAAATGGTAGTTTTCTAAAATTTATTGAATTACCCTTTTTGCCTTATAGAAATTATTTAATTTTCCTTTTATACTTACATTGTCACACTTTCTAGACATCTTTTAATTTTAATTATTGATGTATATTATTATATTGTTATAAAATAAAATTTTGTTGTATTTTAACCCTGTTTTCAAAGATTTTATTGCTCAAAAGGTTTTTGATAAATTATTATTATGATATACATATTTGGGAGAGGAAAAAAATACAAATTTGAAACTAATACGATGCCCTTTAAATGAATGATAGTAAAATTGAAATTGATTGGGATAATAGGTTTTGGAGAAAGTGAATTTATTTTAAAGTATTACCAAGAACAGATGAAGATACGTTCTTGGCAATTACATTTGATATTGCTATTACATATTAAAGTTAGCGAATATTAACGTTTTAAGAATAGATTTTGCAATATCATTTGTTTTGCTGATATAGGTTTTGCACATACATAACCTATAAGCAAATTCCAAAAGATGCCAAATTCAGAAGATTCAAGATCTGTGCAAATTATTTATATTTTTCTATTCAAAAACCTGCAACTTCGGTCATTTAGTTTTTTAAATATGAATTTATAACAATATGTTAAATCATTACTACCACAGCACAACAGAGTAGAGAAATAATAGGTTTCATTAGCTAGTCCCCTGGAAGGGAGGAGAGATGCAGGCTGTAACAGTTTTCATTATTTTTCGTAATGCAGGGTCTCCCAAAATTAACTATTTCAATAGGGCGAAGTTTAACAAAAAAAAAATCAATTATAACACTAAAAATAGATTTATAATTTTACGTTGTTTCAAAAGTTTCAAATCTATCGTTGCAAAACACATTTTGAAGCATTTTAGGAGTTATCCCCTGCAATGCTAAAAAATGTATAAACAAAATTAAAAATTTATACTTTTAACACATATTTAACATGAAAAACATAAATAAAATTGAGCATTTAAAAAAATCATACGATTTCACTGAAATGGATAATTAATACTGCATTAAATAATTTCTATAAAGCAAAAAGGGATGTTCAGTAAATTTTAGAAAACTACAATTTTAGTATTGTTTATTTATTAAGTATAAACAGATTTTTAATAAATTAGAAAAAGGTTTATGGATACAAATGGTTTTTGCGTGCTTTGTCTTCGTACAGCGATGATGATCGATTGGATTGTTCAGGTAAAAACTTCCAAGTCCACGGGCATGCGCATTTGATCGGGAGCAGTGAAGTAAATTTATCCTCTCGTGTGGCGCAGCGGCTAACGTCAGGCCTCTGTGATTTCTTGGCCCGGATACGATTTTTGTCTTTTTTTTTTTTCCCCCCATTTTCTTTCCTTTTTCGCCTTTATTTATTTGCACTTTGCATAGTAACATTCACATAGATAAGCAACGTCACACTGTGACGATCACAGGTCCAAGAAATATGCAAAATGCGTTGTACAATATTTTCATGGACGGTCACCGCTATCCACCCCTCCCCCTCCCCCGTTTCCATATTAACCGAAAACGGAAAACGGATGTTAATTTTGCGTGTGAAATGAAAAGGAAACGATAAAGATCTATTCGCACTATCGACGGTCTATGCGCAATCGATGCTGATGTATGTGAATGTTACTATGCAAATTGCAAACAAATAATAATGGCCTAAAACACACAGAAAAAAAAGAAAACTAAATGAAAAAAAACGACAGGAATCGAACCCGGGCCAGGAGATGACAGAGGCCTGAAGTTAGCCACTGTGGCACCGCTGTTAAGTTGTATACCATTCATCCCATTTGGCTTATCTGGCATTGCAATAGTAAACGTAAAAAATTTTATATTTTTTTCTGCGAAACAAAAGGCCATTGATTCAAATCTTTTTGCACAGAAGGTATATTAATGTTGTAGATTGACCACCTAAAATTTCAACCAAATATGTGATGACGTGTCCGTGCGGTCCCCTTGTTAGATGCAAAAAAAAAATAAAGTTTTATAATTATTTCAAGCAATACCCTTGAAAGATGCAATCAAAAAACAATTAACAAAATTTTGACTTCACTGTGTTTCATATGTTTTAAGTTTTCTTGTAAGATGTATCAAGGTTAAGTCTTCCATTTAAATGTTGAATTCGCCTATTAGTTATATTTTTAATTTAAAAAAAAATGTATATTTTATTTATATATATTTTTGCTTTATTGTTTATGGTTTTCATTTCGGTGGGTAAAGTACCCGCGAATGTTATTCATAACTTGAATACGCTTTTTTTCTCCCATGTAATAGAATCAGTTCTCCTATTCCTTTTTTGTCATTTTTCCTCTTTCATTCTTAAAATGTTCCGCTTATCTTTAAATGAATAATTTTATTTAACAACAAACAATTTGTAATTAGTTTTTTTAGTAAGTTAATAGGAATTATTAATTTTTAATGTTTTATGTTATTTACTTCTTCCTGCTGGTCCAGTTGTTGCATAACTTGTTTTCGAGCATTTTTTGGATGGTTCTTAGGTTGAATTAGGGTTATAGTCCATAAAGTGGTTTTAATCTTGATGATTTTAATCTAATAGGTCTTGGAGATACACTTTAAATCCGGATGTTTCCACTTTAAATCCACTTGGATAAAGATTTACCCTGGTAAACAGCAGTTGGTAAATTTTAGTTTAGATTTTTTCAAGTAATTATAGAATCATATTTTAAACAAAACACTTAAGCTGAAGATATAAATTGAAGAAAAAAACGTTCTCGAGAATTGCTATTTTGATCTTCAGTTTATATGGTTTTGAAATTTATTTCAAACCAATTGAGAATGTGTGTTCTGCATTACCATATTGATGTTATAGTGGAATTCAGGTAACCTCAGATATATTTCATGTACCACTGCGCGTTCACTTGAAAGCAAGTCATTCTCTGCAGAGTGCATTTACCTCCCGGAGTTGGGCTCTAAGGAATTCCTAAAGTTACCTGAATTCGATTATGATTAATACCATCGTTACTTATCGGGACTTCGGTCGGTTTTGTTGCCATTTATTTTCGATTTTTTTTTTATTTTGACACTTATGCACACTTGAAAAATAGATCTTATGCACACTTGAAAAATAAGATATTGAGGACAAGCGTTTTTATTTTATTCTTTAACTTGAATCATACAATGATGCCTTATGAAGTTGAATTTTATTAATCTGGATTTGGCTCAGAAATGATATTACCAAACTGTTTTAATCCAGAACGTTTTTACAATTTCGAAAATGTTACAGTCATGGCTACAATAAATTACTCTTTTTAAAAAAGCCACTTTATGTTCCGGGAGCCTTTATAGATGAAAATTATATAGGTAGAAACGTGGTTTCTGACCATAAATTAATAATGTTTTTATAAATATTTAAATGAGTTTCTTAAGAATAGATTTGACAGAGAGAGAGAGAGAGAGAGATTTTTCTCATTGCATTTATCCCTTTTGTCATGCAACTCATGTCAGACCGTTGATATTACATTGCTTATATACAATTGTTATAGTACAGAATAAGCACAGAGTCTTGACCTGATAAAGAAAATTTTTATTTAATAAATTGCACTCGGCACAATTATACGTTTTTTTTTACTTTTTTTTTCTCAATATGTTCCTCAATTCAGATTTCTTTTTCCATAACCTTAACGCATCTCAACAAGTGCCATGTGCTCCTTTTACATGCCAACCAACAAACTTTGTTAAATAACCAGACAAAATTCGACAAAGATGATATCTTGCAGGTCATTATTAACTTCGATCACGAGCCGGATTCAATACCATTCTCTAAAGTCCAGTCGACTTTAACCCGGACCTCGTATTGTGCTCTGTGATTGGCCGGGAGTTGTTCGGTTCTGACGTCACCTGCAAAATCCGCGTTCTTGTTGCATCATTATGTAGTTCCTCAGTAAACTATGAGAAAGTAATTGTATTGTTCTTTCAAACAAACCAATTGCTATTACAATGAAATAAATGGCATATTTTATCCACGAAAATGCTTTTAATTACATTTATTTCATTAAATTAATTTTTCACATGCGCACTGGATTCATTCACACTTCCTGCGAGCACTTGATGTGTTTTAATTATTTTAGTTTTTTTCCAGTTTTTTTTAATTTATAATTTATAGTTTAATATTAAAATAATCCAAAATAACTCCCGTGCCAATATATCAAGATAGACATAGATATATCGGGGAGGGTTCAAATTTTTTGTATCACGGCGCGTTGTTAATTGCCCCAACATATCACGTGATTACAGCGACCAATCACAGAGCACAATACGCGGTCGGGGTTAAAGTCGACCGGACTTTAGTAAGTCCTCATTGCACATAGAACTTTTCACGATACCGAAATCCTTGCCAATAATTTTATATCTCTGAAGTTACCGTATCCATTATTCATTTCTTCAGGACATATCCCCAGAAAAAAGTCTAAGAAAACGGGTAATTTCCAGAAAACGTTGGTTCATCCTTCCTAACCCATCTGTTGGGGAATGCTAAATTCATGCACAATATGGCAGTGCACCATTTTGTGCAAAATTACTTATGGATGGAACTTTTTAACTGAGATTCAACAAAGACTCCATCCATCATATCCAGAAAAACCTGTTCTGAAATAAAGGATGAGTCCAAAGAAAGAAAGGTCCAATAACTGTCTCGCAATAACGCACACCATACATTTTTTTTAGGACTATCCTTTCCATGTTCGATAACAACAATGTGGTTTTTCTGAACCCTAAAGTAGACAGTATTTTTATTTATCTTCCCTAATATATGAAAGGTAGCCATATCAGAAAAATACACACGATAAAGGTATTATTTTCATTCTGAATGCAATCGAAAATTGCCGCAAAATATACAAATCGGTTCGTCTTGCTCCAAATCTGAACGATTTGAATTCAAACGAAACCTTCAGGCACGACGATCAACAGCATTGCTAGAAAAAATGTTGGCATATGCAATGCAACTTACTGCATATTTATATCCAGAGTAGTGTTTTTAAATATAAATATTTTTTATAAGATAAAGACTTTATGCTCACTATGTATAATAAGAATGGCGTTGTGTCCAATGGCGTTGTGTTAGTCATTCTTACGTATCCGTCCGTGTTTCCTATTTAAACAGAAGAGAGCAACAAGACCTGCACTTTTGCGCTCTTTATCACCGAGCCGGCTTTTCAAAATTTCCTTCAAAATAAATTACAAAAACTTCATCACTCTATACTTGCACAACAACTGGTCAACTTATTTTTATAATTAGTTAAATAATTTTATTTATTTATTAATCATTGTTATAAAGAAAGAATTTAATAACTTAATTATGAATGATATTGCTCCATCTACTTAAATAAGAAGAAAAATATCTATTCTGCTATAGACATGAATTGATAATTTTACAGTAAAATAACTTCACCGGAAATGTCTTTCACAATTTAATACCACAATTTCAATGCGTTCAAGAAATTTCTGAAAATATTTATATTAGGAAATTTTTAAAATTTATTTTTATTAATGTCATTAAAAATCAGAACAATTTTATTTGAAAACTTAGAAAGCTTTATATTGTCTATACTTAGATCCATATGGACAATACAGTCTTAACATATGGAAGAGACTCAGGGAAGCAATCTTCTCCCTAATAAGGGAACCAATGCATTGCTTTGCCCCGGGGTCTTCTGTAATTCTGTTAGCGCGGCCCTGTTCATCAAAAGTTTTTATAGCTTCTCAGTTAATAAATATATATTCAGGTGATTAACGTGATATAATACACTTGGGGTCGCAAATCTCAAGCAACGCTGTAAATTAAACCTCAAACTAAGCTGAATGGCGTGGCGCTGCGTAGCACGAGCCAAATTTGGGCGACTGTGTTCGTGCGGCGCAGCCCAGCGCGGCCTGGCTGGTTCCCCCGCTCCCCACTACCTCATCCCGAAGAGATTCGCCTTCCCCTCCAACGTGACGTACTCTGTTATCGATATTAAACAAGGTTGGTACTGCTCGTGCTACTGACTCCGGTGCGAGAGCAGAGTACGTCACGTTGGAGTGGAAGGTGGACCTCTTCGGGATGAGGTAGTGGGGAGCAGGGGAACCAGCCAGGCCGGGCCGCGCGAACACGGTCGCCCAAATTTGGCTCGTGCTAGGCAGCGCCACGCCATTCAGCTTAGTTTGAGGTTCAATTTATGGCGTTCCTTGCGATTTGCGACCCCTGAATTTATATCACTTTAATCGCCTGAATTTCGTCTACGTCGTAGTGTGATTTTTTTGAAGGAGATAATTTACTCCTTGTATAATGCTACAAGACTTATATCATCAATTGTAAAAGAAAATCATGAATACGATCTTTTTCATACAGTTTTATTATTAAATGATATAATTTTGTTTAAACACAATTTTGTCCTGAATTCAATCTCGCTTATATTTTTCCACATGCAATGTACACAATGGGGAAGTTGCATGAATGTTTTTTTACAAATTAAAGCACTGTTTTATGCAGGTTGTGTTATGGTGAATACAAAAGCGTTGTTATATGTATTAGAAATATTAAAGAAATCTTTTAAAATTAGCGCTAGAAACATGAAACCACGCCTTCAAACGAAAACTATATCTGACGTCACTTATCACCAAACCGTAGCCCACGAAAAAGACAGGCCCCGGCGCGGAAAAGTCACCTGATCATAGTAGTCCGGCCAACAATCCAATCTTCATTTTTTCTAATTAACGAAAAAATATTGATTGTTAAAATCCAAGATGGAAACAATGAAGGTTACATTGTTACTCAGACAAGTATAGTCATTTGACTTTTCCGCGCCAGGGCAACACCTTCTAGACACAAGGCCTGGGCACGGAAGACTCTGACGTCATACAGTAGGCAGCAAGGCCAACTATAAATACTGGCCAGGGTAGTCGAAAGTCATGTAAATGTCGATTTTCGACTGCCACAGCCTGTATTTATAGATGGCCTTGCTGCCTACTTTATGACGTCAGAGTCTTCCATGCCGAGGCCTTGTGTCTAAGAGGTGTTGGCCGGGGTATGTCTTTCTCATTGGCTACCTCACCAAACGCAATGATTTTATGTGCATGTGAAGCTCGATCTGATGATTAAGCACTGTTGGCTGTAAGCTTTAACCATTGTTGGTGCTTGTGATGAGCAGGTGAGGCCAACAAGATAACAAGGCCTGGAAGCGAAAAAAGTCACCTGACCAACTGGGTGGTAGTAACAACCAACCTTCATTGTTTCCAACAAAAAGAAAAACACTGATTGTTAACATCCAAGATGGAGACAATGAAGGTTGGATTGTTGCTAGCACCCAGTTGGTCCGGTCACTTTTTCGCTTCCAGGCCTTGTTATCTCGTTGGCCTCGATGAGCAGGCAAGTGACATCATACTCACAGGCTATGACATTCCGTTTTCTTGTGATGTCATTTTTAATATTATTTTAAAAAATATCTATTTTTTAATCACAGACGAATTACTATTTTTGGATATTGATAGCGAATACTATAGAAAACCATAATTTAAAATTTTCATGCAACTTCCCTATTCTTGGTTGGTTTCTATTTCCTTTTTCTTTTTTTTTCAGTTGGTGCATTTCCACTTTATTGTAATAATTATTGCAACTCAGGCTTACCTTAGTATGAAAGTTCCTTAATTGTATTTTATATCCATTGTTTGAAACTTGTACAGTTTTGATGGAACTTTAAGAATAATTGCACATTATTATTTTTTCTTTCCTTCTCTAATTAAGATGATTTCTTTTCCTTTTCAACCTTAATGTTTGGAATCTTATTATTTCGCTGTTAAATAAGATTTATATTAATTGTACAGGGTGTTGCAAATATATACAGGGCAGTACTGCTGGATAGCTTATCTGCTCGACTGCAGGTGCGGGCTCGACATAAAATTATAATTGGGAAATTTTATTGTTAAAATGGAGGGAGTGGGAGAGAATAGTGAAAAATAGCGTGTCACATCTTTGTCAATTTTGTCACAATAAATTTTCAAAGAAACTGCCACCTTTCTGAGCACAGAGAGCTATCCTCTTCACAAAGTTTTCTTTCACTCCCCCCAGCATTTCTGGTGTAATTGTTGTCATCAACTGGAAGATCGTCGCGGCAGATGTCCTGAACATATCCCCACAAACAGAAATCACATTGGATTAGTTTCAGATAGGCTACCCAGCAGTATATATTTGCATACACCATGTACACCTGATTATTATTTTTCAAAGCACACTCATTGTAATTTTTACCTATAAAGGATTTGAAAATTTACATTTTTAAACCGTTAATATTTCATTGAATCTTGTTGAAAATGTAATTATATTTTTTTTATATTTAGAAATATAAATCTGTATAATAGGTAAAAATAAAGTTTATAATAATTTACATAGTTATTTATTTGGAGCTTCAGCAAAAAATTATGCCCCCCCCCCCCCTTGGCGGGGGTGAGTAATATCCAAGGTATAGCCCCAAGATCCGTTCTATAATATCTAGGGGGCTATGCCAGAGGTAAGTAGAGTCCCCTCTATGCAGGGAGGAGGGAAAAGGGACTTTGCAGCCCCCCTTCCTTCCTTCCTGCCTCTATGTCGCGGAACTTATGAGCCCGTGACAGGTCGAATACGCGATATAGCGAGTTTTTTTGTACAGCGACAGATGACGCCGCTCACCGCGAAGGCATATTCGATATCACCACAAAAGAAATCGCGAAATAGAGCAACACCCTCTATAATAGAAGAAACCCACGCGCGACATTGTGACATCATTAGAAGTGCATCAAGCGCACAGAATGGATGCATCAAAAAAGCTTTAAAAACTGCCTTTTTTATAATTTCAAGTTTATTTAAAGGTATTAAGCGCAGGTTATAAAGTTTATACTTTCATAAAAGATTTTTTTTATTTTTTTAACTTCAAAACAATGAAATTGAATTTTTTATAATATAAAAAAATATTTTTTAGAAATAATTGACTATAATATCCAAACACCAAACTGAAACGAATTTTGAAAAACCTTTTATTATCTTGGAGATACTTTGCTCTCTCCGTTTTTGGGTAAACTTCATTCAAATCCGAACGTTTCTTCTAGTCTGGAGGAGGCTAAAACAAGTAACAATGACTGATTTTATTTATTATCAAAACGTTCGTGGATTATGTACGAAGGTTACTCAAGTAGTTGATTATGTGCACAAGAATTCTAAGGTTATTTAGTGTCTAACTGAAACATGGCTTAATAACACGTTTTCTGACTTTATGCTTTTTGGTGATAAATTTCGTGTTTTTAGAGATGAACGATCTGATAATAAACTTGGAGGGGGGTCCTAATTGCTACACCTAGTGAAATTTTAGCCATGCAATGTTCGTTTGCTACGGGTCTACGACAATTGGGTGGATGACGATTCGGTGGACGACAATTGGGTGAATGTCAATTGGGTGAACGTGACAATTCGGTGAACGTCATTTCGGTGGACGCGACAATTGGGTGGACGTCAATTGGGTGGACGCGACAATTCGGTGAACGTCAGTTGGGTGGACGACAATTCGGTGGAAATGCAAATTC
>JAHWFO010030049.1:381985-406813 GCA_023313115.1 Rhysida immarginata
CAACTGTCGTCCACCGAATTGTCAACCACCCAATTGTCGGGCTCCCGTTTGCTACTACTATTAAACTTATTGATTGCGTTGGGGTGGTTTGTAACATTAAAAATAAATTTGGTCGTTTTGATAAATTAGTAATCTTAAATATTTACATTCCATCGGCTCTCCCTACATCAAAATTTGAAACCTTTCTTGATGAGGTCTCGGACTAAATGGTACAGTAAAGTATTTGAAACAATCAAGGCAAATGGTCGTTAAATTTAAGCTGATGTATAATTCATGCAATGTTTTTTCAGTCGTTGTTTAAACTTTTGAGACACGCAAAATTCCATTTTGTTGAATATTTTTATTTCTATTATGTTTTCATGAGTAATTTTTTAAAAGGGAATTTTACTTGTATTTAAAATCACACTTGAATTTTACTCAAAGTTTTACCGTTTCAATATTAATTTATTTTTAATAATTTAATATTACATTTAGAGTTAACATTATTAAGAATATTAAATTTAAATAATTATAATTAAAAAAGCTATTAAAACAACACATTGGCATGAAATGTAATATTAAGTATTATACTCGTGTGGATTATTTCCTTTGGTTGACTGTACCATTTCCTTTGAATTATATAATTTTAGTGAATTTAATTATTCTGATTTTAAAATATACCCTGATTCTGCATTGTATGCCAAACATAGGAAAGCCATTACTATGTGTTGGCTAAATGAGACGAACTTAACGAGCTACAATTTGATCGCAAATAAAAACGGCGACAACCTTGATAGGGTTTTCGCTAACGTCGACCTTACATTTGTGCACAAGAGATTGACCTCGTCCGGTCGGACGGTTTTCATCCTCCTCTTACTGTTCAATATAATTGTCATCATTCCTGCAAGATTAGACCTAATGAAGCGAAGTTTAACTTTAGTAGGGCCAATTATTTTGCCATTTATGAATTTCTGAAACGACTAGACTGGCATGAAGTTTTATTACTGTCTGATGTTAACTGTATTTGGGATAGTATAGTGTCGGTCATTAAAGAAACGATCATTCAGTTTATTCCGTATAATAATAGAAAGAATAATATTGTTGGTGGTAGGGCTTTTTTTAAACAACAAGCTCGTTTTCCCTTTTGGGTTTCAGCTAA
Organism: Rhysida immarginata; assembly: GCA_023313115.1. Lineage (NCBI taxonomy): Eukaryota > Metazoa > Arthropoda > Chilopoda > Scolopendromorpha > Scolopendridae > Rhysida > Rhysida immarginata. The sequence continues at coordinate 383,124 of JAHWFO010030049.1, forward strand.
TACTCGCCAATACAACTAGAAGTTGAAACAACGACTACATAAAATTTAAAAACTCTCGAAATTACGGGCAGATTACATTAAGTTTGCTAATGCTCGCAGGACATTTAAGGTGAACTGGGGCCTTGATAGAACTTTGTATTTTAATCGTTTAGAATCGAATGTAAAGGCTTTGCCCTGCCTGTTCTGAGACATTGCTAAATGTTTGTCTGCTTCCAAAGCTTCTTGCCCTGATTTACCTTGACCCGGATATTTCTGACCAAATTGCCCAAACTTTTTCTTCAAATCTGAACACTGACACAGAGTTTACTGGGGACGACAAATTAGTAGAATCTTTTTGGCATTTTATAAACAAAAACTTTATTTTTACTTTTATTTCTACTCAACAACTTCTTGACTGCGATAAACGTATATCAGTTTCTAAAACTGATATTATACCAAATATACCAGATTATATTTTCAAAGGTTGTCTCCTCCCTCTTACAATACCTCTACTTCATCTTTTTAATAGCTCAATTGTCTCCGGACATTATCTCATTGGTTGGAAGCAGGTGACAATACAACCTATGCGAAATAAGTCTGTAACGTTGGTTTCGGGGTAATGTTGGTAACGAAATACCGGGATTTAAAATTGTCGTCCTGTAACGTTGATTTCGTATTTGGCCAATTTGCTTAAAACTCATATCTATGCAACTGGCACTACACATAGATCCTTATTTATCTGAGTTTCAACATGGCTTCCGACCTAAGCGTTCCACTCAGTCAAACCTTGCTATTTTTCTTTAGTGTTACTGTCCAGGTAAACGATTGACATCAGGTTGATTCTATCTACCTGGACTTTACCAAAGCATTCCATAAGATTAATTTTCATCTTCTTTAGCGTAAATTACGTCTTATTGGTCTGTCGATGCCAGTTGTTGACTAGTTTTCGTCCATATTGACTTGGAGGTGCTTTAAAATTCGTAATCAAGTTCATAAGTTATCTATGTACCCGATAGCAGAAGGGGTCGGTATATAGCGTGTTTGGAATGTGGAGGGGGTGTCGTCCCCACAATTTTACATTTGGCCACACGCCAGATGTGCAAAAGATCAAAGGTGCCGCCGCCACATTCTAAAGGCGCTGACCCTACCCCTCCACATTCCATTCGGCCTAACTCCCAACTGTTTTTGTTCACTTGTCTGTTGACATTACAGGTGTACACTTTAAACAATGGTTTGTCAATTACCTTTAAGGTTGGTTATGTAATTCTTGATTTGGCCGATGGTGCTGGTGTTGCTACCAAATGGTGGTTCAGTAAGGGTCTTGGTTCTCAATTTAAAATGCCCTTAAGTGATTTTCTCTCACAAGTGACCATGCCTTGATTCACTTATATACTCCATCAGGCAGGACATAGTTGATATACTGGCACCTCAATTTGATTGCTTAATTACTAATGAACTATTGTTTCTCAGGTGACCAAATTTTTTCCAAACCCTTTCACTGTCTTCTAGATAAAGCTACTTCTGTTTCAAGTTGTATTGTTTTGTTTTTTTAATTTACTATTAATTGGTGCATTGTTTCAATTGACAATTTACAATTGACATTGCAAACTTTTATAAACACTGTTATGCATTGCAAATGGATTTTATTTAAGTACTGGCGATGGATGAAGTATTTTCTAGCCTTAGAAACCCAGCTGGGTTCAGTGGTGTGCGAGGATTAGCTTTACAAACAAATCATCCTGAAAATTAGACTGGTGAATGGTTAAGTGGTGTTACAGCTTACACACTACATAAACCTGTTATACATCATTATCCCCGCAACAGAGTGCGTGTTTTTTCTCCATTTGAGCAATTTCAAGTTGATCTGATGGATCTTTCGAGTCTGTCAAAACAGAACGATGGTTATAAATTTCTCCTTACCTGCATCGATGTTTTCTTTCGATTTGCATGGGTTGTACCGCTAAAAACGAAGACAGGGCAAACACTTCAAAAAGCCTATCAAAAATTGTTTACCGCTGGTTAGGTGCTACTAAAAGTGAACAGCGATAAAGGGAAGGAGTTTTTAAATAAACAAGTTCAAGCCTATTTTAAAGAACTCAACATTAATTTCTTTGCAACCAAATCCGACGTGAAAGCCACAACAGCCAAACGTTTTAACCGTATCTTAAAAATCCGGATGTTTAAGTATTTTACGTATGCCAACACACGTAGGTACATCGATGTCTTACCTGATCTCGTGCTAAGCTACAACAATCATGTTCACATATCACTGGGTATTGCACCATCTGAAGTTAATGATCGGAATGCACCGTCACAGTGGTTGAAAATGCGACGATATTACACAGCTGCCCGCAAACAACACCGAGGTTACAAATTGGTGATCATGTGCGTATTTCAAAACTGGAAAACATTTTCGAAAAGGTTTATCCAGCGAATTGAACTGAGAAAGTGTTTGAAGTTTCAAAACTCGTTTATCGTAAGCCTGTTGTGTATAAAATAAAAGATTACAAAGGTGCTGAGATTGCAAGTGTATTCTATGAACAGGAGTTACAAAAGGATAAAATGCCTGAAGTTTTCAACATTGAGAGAATTATTCGTAGACATACAAGGCGTGGTGTCCATGAAGCTTTTGTGAAATGGCAGGGTTATCCGGACAGCATGAACAGTTGTCTTTGAGAGACAGATCTTTTAAATGTTTAACAAGGTATGATCTGTGTCAGTTGTGTCTGTGATTCGTCAGCTTGTATGAAGACACGGATTTCTACGTTACTTTACCCTTGAATACGGCGACAGATAACAAAAAACCCAACACAACGGCTCATTTCATCATGTGATTATCGTGTATGCTACGTTTCCAAAGCCGGTGGGAGGTTGGATTAACGGAAACGCATTTCCCTGCCCTTTTCAAGAACATTGCAGCTGTAAACAACACTTTTAAAATTGTTTTTAAGGATGATCAAATCGAGGAAAAAATTGAATTCAACATTATACCTCCTGATAGAAAGTCGACGCTCTCATCTTTCATACATGAAGTCGGACTGGTTTTACAAGCATATTTAAAAGATGTTCTCTTTAACCAGGAAAACAATTCTACGACACAAGATATTGCTATGAGTTTACCCCCGAATGTCGGGATTAGTTTTAATACACCGGAATTCTGCAAGGCTTTTAATGCTTCGCCATATACATTTTTTGAGGAACGTTTCTCTTTATCTCCAGATTACAATGCATCGTTTAAGTGGGTGCCATCTTTTACTGTCACGTTAAGGTATTCCAAGTCGTCTTCTCTATACCAAAAAGTTGTTGAGTTTAAGAGTACCAAATTGCGAAACATGTTTGATGCCTTCAATTTTTTAAAAGACAATTTTAGAGCCATCGATATCGAAACAAAGCTGGTTACTGGTTTGGTTCAGTTTACTGGTCGCTCAGAGCACTTCATTGAATTTCCTGCAGATGCCAATGTTGGATTTATTCTGGACAGATTTCTGAACAAGAATTGAAAATACCTATGTCTATACCCTTAAATGATACAGGCGATGGTTTCATCACCTGTTATTTACGATCCACCTGAAAGTCCGGAACAAACATCTTAAAAATCCCTGAATGGTATTACAATAACCGAAGAGATGCTATTGAGGCACTCGTTAAATTGATTCCTCAGAAAGAACGGGCGTTTTTCAGCATCAATCTCATCCCCAACAAATGTTTTCATGTGAAATGCTCTGATGGTCGATATATTAGTTTTAGCGAAGATCTGTGCTACGTATTAGGTTTGCAGACACATCTCTCTGATACGGAACTCGATATTGGTGAAGGCTCGACACTAATCTACCTTGCAAGAGGCATACATGGTTTTTATCTGTATACAGATATCATTCAACCTCAAGTTGTGGGTAACACATTTGCACCACTCCTAAGAATCATTCTGGTTTCGCATGCTGGACGAGAAGTGATTTGTGAAACTTTTCATTCACTTGACTACTTTCCCTTAAGTAAAAACGTCATTGCCACGATTGAAATTGCTGTTCATTCAGACCACGATGATTTGCTCTCGTTTATATCAGGATAAACAGTTGTGAAATTACATTTTCGTAAGGAACTACCTTAGAGTGAAGTCGGTTTCTTTTGCTCACTCCTCGACAATACACATTATTCAGTTCAAGATGCACGTTCCCTACAAACCAAACCAAGAGACCATTTCAGGTTACTATTTAGGTCAGAAGGGTATTGGGTTTTCTATGTTTAGGGCCAACGTGTTTCAGAGAGGCAATGGTATTGGCTCTGCATTTTCCAATCTTTTTCCAATCTTTTTCGTTTCTCAAATCTATAGGTAAAATTGTTGTTTGCCATAACTTAAGAGATGGTATTTCTGTTTTTAATGATGTATACAAGGTCAAAATCAGTTATTGTCATCACGAATCAAGCAGGCTGGTGGTATTGCCCTCCAGGAAATGGGCATCAGAGTTCAGAGTGGTACAGGCAGCACAAAAAGACGAATTTCTTCAACACTTACTCATTCGTTCATAAAAAGAACTAAATGCAACAGCTTGGAGTCATTTCTGGAATCCCATCACAGACAAAAAGGCCGTACACAACAATCAACAAAGACGAAAAAACCCCAAAGGAAGACGCAGAAGAAGCAGACAGCGATAAATAAGTCAAACAACGGGCTTATGCTACGCAAAAAGCACGCTCAAAACAGTGTTTATTACTTGGACGGTTCACTCCATTTAGACATACTTCGACAGAGTCAGTTGCTGCTAAACTCTCTGGATTTTGACTGAGGTTTTACAGAAGTAAACCAAACTTTGCACTGGTGGCTGAAGAGGTTAACAATAATTATCAGATCACAATTCGAAAAGGAACACTGAACGTCAAGAAAGATAAAGTTAACACAGCCACGTTATTAGCGCTTGGAAAGACTCTACAAACAACTAATGCGTTTTATCCTATCGGGTGAGTCAAAATGAGATCGTCGAGCATTGCAGCCAGCACTAGAAATCATGTCATACAGAACTTAATTACGGAGCAGATTCCGACCCGCTTGATTTTTGCGTTTACAACGAGTGAAGCACAGAATTGTTCTTTTACTTCAAACCCGTTCAACTTTCAGCATTTCAATCTATCTTTCTTCTCACTGTCATTAGTTACTCAGTCAATTCTACTTCACCCTCTGAAACCAAATTTTGAGATGGAGTCTTATTGAGAGAGTTTGTTCACTCCATGAAAGCACTTGGGCTTTGGAAAGGAGACAGAGATGCTGATGTCACTCAGTTGGTTACGGCGCTGGTTACACATTTTTTGCCTTCAATCTTTCATGGGACAGGAATTATTATACAGATAGATACAATCTTATATGCAATGGTACGCTAAGCATTAAAGTTCAGTTCTCTGAAGATTTAGCTAGCTCTGTGAACCTGATTACTTATTGCCAGTATCAGAATCTCCTGGAAATCAATAAAGACAGAAACGTAAGCTTTGATTTCACTAATTAGGTTCAATGGACACACAACAGCTATGGAGTGTGCCCGACAGAGACCCCTTCACTTGTCCTCTGGCATGAGGCATTTCCCCCTGTGATTTGATCGCATTTCTCTATCCTGTTTGCCCTTTGTTACTAATTGGTAATACAGATGATTCCAGTAATCAGGCACTCACTGGGTGGCTTTCTTTATACGCTCGGTCAAACAAGCATGCATCTTCGATTCTTTGGGAATGTTTCCCCAAGAACAATTCCACCCATTCATGGCTACATAAGTAGTTAAGAGCAGCCCTTTGTATACCAGGTTGATCTTTGACCCCAAGATGGCGGCACTTCCGGCCACGCCCACCACGCCCTCGCCTCAGGCGGTGGTATACAAACCGGCCTCCACGTGACCCTTTTTTATCAGCAGAGATATGATGAAAAGATAAGATAAGCCCAGCGGACCGCCATTTTGGTTGCCATGGCAACAGAGCGGCCATTTTCGATGGGGAGATAAGATAAGACCAGCTGGTCACCCCCTCCACCCGCCATTTTGAGAAACGGCGGCCATTTCTGTTTTTTTTAACATTTTGAATCATTTTTTATGCATAATAATTCTTTATTCAATATGGATAAAAAGATAAGAAAGTTGAAAAGATAAGAAAAAGGAAAGAGAGAAAGAAGAAGAAATGGAAAAAACAAAGAAAGAGAGAGAGAAGGAAAGAAAAAGATGGAGAGAGAAAGAAGAGAGGATAGTGGAAAGAGAGGAAAGAGAAAGAAGGTGAGGTAGAAGGAGAAGTGGTTTTTTTGGGGGGGTACGCTGCCTCTCCCTCCCACCCTGTGCTTGGTGTCGGTGGTCCTGAACCGCCTGTTATGTCGCCAGAGCGCTGTTGTGTTGACATACCAGGGGTTCCGGTCCACCCATGCCTTTGCAGGCGGGCGGTAGGTTGAGGCAGCTAGGGCACTCTGAGACTCGACCAGGGCGCAGGTACCTGTGCAGAAAGTGGAGGGCAGAGCTCATGTAGTCGTAACACTCCATTGAGATGCCAAGCACCACCGCTACACACATATTGTATAAAGAATTATTATGCATAAAAAATGATTCAAAATGTTAAGAAAAACAGAAATGGCCGCCGTTTCTCAAAATGGAGGTTGGAGGGGGTGACCAGCTGGTCTTATCTTATCTCCCCATCCAAAATGACGGTCAGCTGGGCTTATCTTTTCTTTTCATCTTATCTCTACTGATAAAAAAGGGTCACGTGGAGGCCAGTTTGTATACCACCGCCTGAGGCGAGGGCGTGGTGGGCGTGGCCAGAAGTGCTGCCATCTTGGGGTCAAAGGTCAACCTGGTATACAAAGGGCTGCTCTTAACTACTTACATACTCTATAAATGGATCTACAACACAAGAATAGTGCAACATCAGACTTCTGACATAAGCGGTCATCACTGTTTACATAACCTGAAATTAGCTGCAAGAGGCCATTCTATGGAGGGCATTGTGAACAACTCTTATACAAATGAACTGAGCCTAAACGATCTACTCGTAAAATGAGAAGTCGTTCAATATGAGTTTACTAACAACACCTAATTTAAGACATGTCAAAACTCCAAATGGAATGAATGTTGTCAATCTTTAAATTATTCTGTTTAATCATTACATTTTTTGTTTTAATTACTTTCTGTATTCATATGTTCAAAATAAAATGTTTGAATTCAGAATGAATTTCTGTCTGTGTTTTTCTTTTTAATATCTAATTACACAACAACATATATTTCACGCATTTAATTGTGTTTTATTCAAATTTTTTACAGTTTTTAAAAATAAATTTTCAATGACAGTATTACAAATTGAATTTTTTTCGCATTAATTTGTTATTGAGTGTAACCCAACCAGTAGCGATCATGACGATTTGATGTGCGGCGTCATTTTGCAAGTATGTTTGTTGGACCCACAGTTCGATATGCAGGATTTACAATTAATTCTTCAGGGATGTTGAGATGTTGTAATACTGCAGCGAAGTGCTCTCTCCCACAAGTTGGTTTCTTCAGATCTGGTATTGGTGATAATACTTCCTTTATTAAACGATTAATGTTTGAACCACGTGTTGATTTACCGATGACTGACACTGTCCCTTCTTTAGTCCGTCGGATAACATCAGTTCTCTTTTGAAGTCTCTCGAGGAGCTGGTCCCGTTTCGTGGTTTGTTTAACAGGTAAAGTCAGCATGTTATCTCCAAGTTCGACCTCAGAGGTTTCACCACCAACGGAATCATCATCATTCCAGTTGGGTTATTCTTTTAAATCTGTTGGGGAATGAAATGCAGAATAGACGAGTTGAGGTGGCAATGGATAAGGGAGGGATTGAGGTGATGGTAATGGGCGTATTAACGAGGGCATCTGTGGCGTTTGAGAGTCTGTTTGACTTGAAAAACTCGTTTGCTTCGAAATACCTTCAGGTCTCTTTCCTCTTAGATATTTTTGAAGTGTGTTTAAATAAAGGTCCATTTTCTGATGTAGAGGGTGCATTATGAAAGTAATGCGCATAATTTTATTGTGATATGTGACTATCCATCGCAGCACGCACAGACTGGTCAAATAATGTGGTGGGGGGTCTGCCCTTTCAAATGCGCCCGGTCTCAGTTCGCTCCGAGCAGTAGGAGCAGTAGGACGTGTCTTGACATGAAGTCTGTTTTTCGATTGTCTCACAGCACGATGGAGTGTTCGCTGGAACAGCAGTACGCGATCAAGTTTTGGGTGCGGCCTGGGAAGAATGCAACAGAAACTGACATCAAAGACGTCTTCAAGCTCCACCACAACAATGTCCTCAGCCAAACAGCCTTCATCGTCACCAACTTCCTGAACCGGAGCAAGACCCCCGTTGTGCCCCAGCCTCCTTACAGCCCTGACTTGGCTTCGTGTGACTTTTTTTTGTTCCCTCGACTGAAGAGAGAGCTGAAGGGAAAGCACTGGGAGTTCGTGGAGAACATCCAAGCTCATGTTACAAGGTTCCTAAAAAACTTTCCAGTTGAGGAATTCCAGGGTGCCTTCCAAGTGTGGCAGAATTGTCTCCACAAGTGTATTGATACAGGACGAGACTATTTTGAAGAATTTTAACCATTTGTACCAAGCGGATTAATAAACCTATTTTTTCCAGAAAATGCGCATTACTTTCATAATGCACCCTGTACATTCAAATTTGGGTTTTTTAAAATTTCGTTGATTTGCGAATCCAGTTGTCTATTACATTTTTTTTCTTCGTCATCATCATCAACCCTACTCTGTTTAATGTCGGTTTGTTCAGGTGGATGCTGCGGGGGTACAATCTCTGTTTGGGTATAAGGAGTCTTTGATATTTGTGTGATGGTAATAATACATACTTTTGCATGTTCTCAACTAATTAATTTATTCAAAATTGGACCGGTAATGCTGCCTAACAAAAGGGGCACCAGGAATCAGTTCCCACATTGATTTAGATAAGCTTTCTTTGCTCTTAATGAAATTCTTTTGAGCTAAATATTTTATCTTCCTCAAATGCTGCCAATTGCGAGATGTCCAAGCTACTTTATGATGTAGAATGTTATGACAGATCTCGCACAGTGCTTTTACTCATTTAAGCGAGGCATCTTGCATTTGCACTTTCCTATGACAGGGTCCTGAGTGTTTCAAAGCACCTAGAAAATGACGATGTTTTACAACCAGGGGTATCAACGTTGTAACCGCTCGGTGGCCTTTCTATTTAAAAATGATTGACATCCGCTTTAAAACTTCGTTTTATCAGCATAGATCACGATTGGTCTTTCATGAGGAAAATCTTAATATGCAATCTCAGTTAAATTGAAGCTCTGAGTTAAATCGAGTAGCAAATAACTATGGGGCTCCTCCATGGCATCTTGAAAGGCTTCGATGAGTAAATGGCCGTAACCTGTTTGCGAGGCCAGCATACGAATCTGACCTACGTCTCTCGGTGACTTTTGTAGAAAGATGAACTGTGTGTTTAAGCTTATTATTCGGATGATTTTCGAATGGGCGAAGAGGTTCTGCGTTATTAGTAACACGGAGAAATTGAGATGATGACTGTAACGCATGTAGATTTTTTCAACAATTTTGTTATATTTCACCTCATTTAATAAATCATCTAAAATCAATAAAGACTGTTTGGGATTACGCTCTTGTTCTTGTATCAACTTTTCATTGCTGATTCCTGCATGAAACGTAAGGTTTGGTAGTTTCAGATTTTTAAGAACTGGTGGTATTAACACTCCATAGCAGTAAATTATTTCTGTTGGTGGCGGATCCATCACTTTATCTCTATACCTTAACATTTGTGCCACTAAATTAGACTTACCACTTCCAGAGCTACCGGCGACAAGAGCCAAAAAGTAGTGCTTAAATTTAACAGATGCATTTATCTCCATGATGATATGCATGATGATGAAAAGTCAGATGAGGGGAAAATTTTTACTAGGAATTACAGGTGTAATGTTGAAAGTTGAATGATGTCCCTCTCTTTTTGATACGGTTTTTATTTAATAAAATTCATTGCATACATAATTCAAGTTCTGCGAAATTATTTGATGAACAGTTTAGCGCGACGGGATTAGAGGTAAGCCACTTTTTGCAAAACAAAATTTTATCAAGGTCTGTATTTTACAAAGAAGAAATTTCCTGTGAGATGTTTTTTGCAAAGACGCTACTGATTTGTATACAATTTTTGCACGAGTGGATTTTCTCCAAGGATGATTTTTGCCATGTCGGAATTCCTCTGAGTCCTGTTTTTGTTAGGTCGTTTTTATCTTAACTGAAACTACAACCAAGACTCACTTACTGAAAGCCATTGTGTTACCAACTGATTCGATGGTAATGAAAAACCTAGTCAGCAAACCAGCCTGGATTCGAGCCAAATCCTCATTGGTCGGGTTTTTTACAGTGTGTCATCTGGAATGGTTGCTTAATCGATCCCGTGCCATCGAGATGGGCGGCGTGGTGGTCCTACCCGTCGCCCTCGCGATATCGCTAGATCCAGGAGTCTACTTGTTGTAGAGTAGCATCCCTTTGAAAGATCGTCAATTCAATAGCTATTTTGTTTCAGTTTAGAGTCTACAAGCATTCCATAAACACGCATGCATAAAGCTATTGATTGATAGATAACATCATAAACCCTCCGGCTATTTGCATTTGAAATTTCTTTCACAATGATGATGCAGCGAGCTTCACCTGTGATACCAAAAGAATCATTGACACGTCTTTGTAGTCTATGTATATTATTCTTGCTGATTACTCTACATTGTATGAATGATTATGAGGTGTTTTTAAAAATACTTTATTACGGCAATAACAGCACTGGTGCAAAAATGTATAATTATCCTCAAAATAAAACGTACGTAGATGGAATTTAAAATGTGTCAAGACTCATATTTGCTTGGTTGAAGTTTCACATAAGATAGAAACGACCTAACAAAAACAGTACTCAGAGAAACTCTGACATGGCAAAAATCAACCTCGGAAAAAATCCACTCGTGCAAAAATTGTATACAAATCAGTTGTGTCTTTGCAAAAACCATCTCACGAGAAATTTCGTCTTTGTAAAATCCAGACCTTGATAAAATTTTGCTTTGCAAAAAGTGGTTTACCTCTAATCCCGTCATGCTAAACTGTTCATCGGATAATTTCGCAGAACTTGAATTATGTATGCAATGAATTTTATTAAATAAAATCCGTATCTAAAAGAGAGGGACATCATTCAACTTTCAACATTACACCCATAAGTCCTAGTAAAAATTTTCTCCTTGTCTTACTTTTTATCATCATGCACATCATTATGGAGATAAACACATCTGTTAAATTTACACATTACACTTTGTCTCTTGGCACCAGTAGTCTGGAAGTGGTAAGTCTAATTTAGATATAGAGATGAAGTGATAAGTCATAAATTAGACTAATTAGGCTCTTGGCACAAATGTGAAGGTATAGAGATGAAGTGATAGATCCACCACCAACAGAAATAATTTACTGCTAATAGAGCGTTAATACCACCTGTTGTTGAAAATCTGAACCTACCAAACCTTACTTTTCATGCAGGAATCCCCGATGAAAAGTTGATACAGGAGCGTAATCCCGAACAGTCTTTATTGATTTTAGATGATTTATTAAATGAGGTGAAAAATAACGATATTGTTGTAAAAATCTACATGCATTACAGTCATCATCTCAATTTCTCCGTGTTACTAATAACGCGGAACCTCTTCGCCCATTCGAAAACCATCTGAACAATGAGCTTAAACACACAGTTCATCTTTTTGCTAAAGTCACTGACAGATGTAGGTCAGATTCGTATGCTGGCCGCGCAAACAGGTTACGGCCATTTACTCACCGAATCCTTTAAAGATGCCAAGGAGGAGCCCCATAGTTATTTGCTACTCGATATAACTCAGAGCTTCGATTTAACTGAGATTGCATAGTAAGATTTTCCTCATGAAAGACCAATCGTGATCTATGCTGATAAATCGAAGTTTTAAAGCAGACGTCAATCATTTTTAAATTGAGAGGTCGTCGAGAGGTTACAATGATGATACCGCTGGTCTTAAAACATCGTCATTTTCTAGGTGCTTTGAAACAATCAGGACCCCGTCATAGGAAAGTGCTAATGCAAGATGCCTCGCTTAATCAAGTAAAAGCACTGTACGAGATCTGTCATAACATTCTACATCATAAAGTACTTTGGACAACTCATTAAGCAGCATTTGATGAAGATAAAAGGTTTAGCTCATAAAAGACTTTCATTAACAGCAAAGAAAGCTCATCTTAATCAACGTTGGAATGGATTCCTTTCTACCCTTTTTGTTAGGTAGCATCACCGGTCCAATTTTAAATAAATTAATTAGTTGAGAACATGCAAAAGTACGTATTACTACCTTCAAACGAATATCAAAGCCTCCTTCTTACCCAAACACAGATTGTACACCCGCTTCATCCACCTGAACAAGCCGACGTTAAACAGAGTGGGGTTGATGTTGATGACGAAGAAAAAAAACGTAATAAACAACTGGATTCGCCAATCAACGAAATTATAAAAAACCCAAATATGAATGTACATCAGAAAATGGACCTTTATTTAAACACACTTCAAAAATATCAAAGAGGAGAGAGACCTGAAGGTATTTCGAAGCAAACGATTTTTTCAAGTCAAACAGACCCTCAAATGCCACAGATTCCCTCGTTAATACGCCTATTACCATCACCTCGATTCCTCCCAGAGACAATCCCTTATACATCGCCACCTCAACTTGTCTATTCACCTGCATTTCATTTGCCTACAGACTTAAAAGAAAAACCCAACTGGAATGACGATGGTTCCGTGGGTGGTGAAACCCCTGAGGTTGAACTTGGAGATAACGTGCTGACTTTACCTTTTAAACAAACCACAAAACAGGACCAGCTCCTCGAGAAACTTCGAAAGAGAACTGATGTTATCCAATGGACTAAAGAAGGGACAGTGTCAGTCAATCAATACGTAGTTCAAACATTAGTTATTTAATAAAAGACATATTATCAGCTATACCAGATCTGAAAAACCACCTTGTGGGAGAGAGCACTTCGCTGCAGTATTACATCATCTCAACATCCCTGAAGAATTAATTGTAAATCCTGCATATCGAACTATGGGTGCAACAAACATACTTGCAGAACGATGTCACACATCAAATCGTCATAATCGCTACTGGTTAGGTTACACTCAATAACAAATTAATGCGAAAAAAATTCAATTTGTAATACAGTCATTAAAAATTTATTTTTAAAAACTGTAAAAAATTTGAATAAAACACAATTAAATGCGTGAAATATCTGTTGTTGGGTAGTTTATTAAATGCGTATAATTTTTTTATGTTAAAAAGATAAACACAAACACAAATTCATTCTGAATTCAAAGATTTTATTTTCAACAAATAAAATCAGAAAGTAATTAAAACAAAATATGTAATAATTAAACAGAATAATTTAAAGATCGACAACATTGATTCCATTTGGAGTTTTGAAATGTCTTAAATGAGGCGTTGTTAGTAAACTCATCTTGAACGAATTCGCATTTCACGAGTAGATCGTTTCGGGTCGGTTCATTTGTATAAGAGTTGTTCACAATGTCCTCCATAGAATGGCCTCTTGCAGCTAATTTCAGGTAATGTAAACAGTGATGACCGCATGTGTCAGAAGTCTGATGTTGCACTATTCTCGTGCTGTAGGTCCATTTTTAGGGTGTGTAGCCATGAACGGTTGGAATTGTTCTTGGGGAAATATTCCGAAAGAATCGAAGATGCATGCTTGTTTGACTGAGGGGTATAAAGAAAGCCACACAGTGAGTGCCTGATTTACTGGAATCATCTGCATTAGCAATTAGTAATAAAGGGTAAACAGGATTGAGAAATGCAATCAAATGAGAGGTGAAAACGACTCGTGCCAGAGGACGAGTGAAGGGGTCTCTCTCGAGCGCACTCCATAGCTGTTGTGTGTCCAATGAACCTAATTAGTGAAATCAAAGCTTACGTTTCTGTCTTTATTGATTTCCAGGAGATTCTGATACTGGCAATAGGTAATCAGGTTCACAAAGCTTGCTAAAGATTCAGAGAACTGAACTTTAACGCTTAGCGTACCATTGCATATAAGATTGTATCTATCTGTATAATAATTCCTGTCCCCTGAAATATCAAAGGCACAAATTGTGTGACCAGCGCCATAACAAAACTGATTGACATCAACATCTCTGTCTTCTTTCCAAAACCCAAGTGCTTTCATGGAGTGAACGAACTCTCTCAAGTAAGAACCCATCTCAAAATTTGGTTTCAGGGGATGAAGAGGAATTGATTGAGTATCTAATGACAGTGAGAAGTAAGATAGAATTGAAATGTTGAAATTTGGACGGGTTTGAAGTAAAAGAACCATTCTGTGTTTCAGTCATTTTAAACGCAAAAATCAAGCAGGTCAGAATCTTCCTCGTAATTAAGTTCTGTATGACGTGATTTCTAGTGCCGGCTGCAATGCTCGGCGATCTCATTTCGACTCGCCCAATAGGATAAAACGCATTAGTGGTTTGCAGAGTTTTTGCATGCCCTAATAACGTGGCTGTGTTGATTTTAACTCTCTCGACGTTCAATGTTGCTTTTCGAATTATGATCTGATAATTAGTGTTAACCTAATCAGACATCAGTGCTAACTTTGGTTTACTTCTGTAAAATCTCAGTCGAAAATCCATTAAGTTGGGTTTGTTTAGAGGTACGACCATAGTTCAAATAGTTTCAAAATAAGCTCTGTATGGGTATAACTTATTGCTGTGGCTGACTTATTGCTGTACACCCTCAGGTAACAGTCCACTTGAGGGAATAACGAGTGTAAGAAAAGTTTTACAGGACCTGTTTTATCATCAGATGGTATTAGCCCATCACCTTTATTGATAACGACTTCTAAACTCAGTGTAGTTTGATAAAAATCCACTAATCCAGATACAAAGAATTCGATAGGTCCCTCTTGACTGTTGATGAATGTCGATTGGTATCCTGTGACTTGGCGTTTTTCCTACTGACCACTCATATGAGAATAGAAAAAAATGTTAAGATCGCTGTTGAGACATTCGGTGCTCATCTGATGTATCATTGAGGCCATGGTTTGGTAGGTATTATGCAAAAACCTATGCTAAAGGGCATATGTTTAAAACAGAATTTGCGTTCCTCTTTGTTGACTTCTTTTTCATTGTCTGCCTCTTCTCCTGCTTCCTTTGGGATTTTTTTCGTCTTTGTTGAGTGTTGTGTACGGCCTATTCGTCTGTGATGGGATGCCAGAAATGACTCCAAGCTGTTGCATCTAGGTCTTTTTACGGACGAATGAGTAGGTGTTGAAGAAATTCGTCTTTTAGTGCTGCCTCTACCCCTCTGAACTCTGGCGCCCATTTCCTGGAGGGCACTACCACTAGCCTCCTTCATTGGTGATGACAATGAATATTTGAGATTTTGACCTTGTATCACATCATTAAAAACAGAAATACCACCTCTTAAGATATGGCAAACAAGAATTTTACCCATAGATTTGAGTAACGGTGTAGCAAAATGAAACAGATTGGAAAATGCAGAGTCGATGTCATTGCCTCTCTGAAACACGGTGCCCCTAAAAACCGTGAAATGGCTTCTTGGTTTGATTTGTATGGAACGTGCATTTTGAACCGAATTATGTGTATTGTCGAGGAGTGAGCAAAAGAAACTGATTTTACCCTATGGTAGTTTCTCACGAAAATGTAATTTCACAACTGTTTTTCCTAATATAAACGAGAGCAAATCACCGTGGTCTGAATGAACTTCAATTTCAATCATGTCAAAGACGTTTTTACTAAAGGGAAAGCAGTCAGGTGAATGAAAAATTTCACAAATTACTTCTCGTCTAGCATGCGAAACCGGAATGATTCTTAGGAGCAGTACAAATGATGTCTGTATACAGATAAAAACCATGTATGCCTCTTGTAAGGTAGATTAGTGTCGAGCCACAGATTGACAATTACACAGATGGGATAATTGAAGGCAATCCTATGGAGCAAATGGAAACAGGTCACATGGCTGCGACTCATGCGCCAGCTGGCGTTACAGTGGGGCCACGCCAGCAGCTCTATAGTTCTCTGAACGTAAACAGCATTGTTGCTGAGCAATGTTCGTGAAAAATATTAACCCTTTTAATCTTTAAAGGAAAAATAATCGATAGAAAACTTTTACCGGATTAATCTTGAAGTTTCAATCATCGGTTTACAAAACAATTTGACAAAGTACATTAAATGAATCATTTTTAATAAACATCTATGTTACTTTGTAGATCAAGTTTAATAGTTGTAAACACAGATTAAAATGATAATGAATTTGAAAGGGGTGGTTGTCAAAGAACCAAGCACTGCGACCTCAGGTCTATTGTACTCTCCCCAAATGATGATGAAAGAACGATTAAAACACAGATTAGCTTGTTATAGTTAATCTGTGCTTGTAATATACCCAGAAAAGTTTTTTGAAGAAGAGGAAATGACTCCATTGCTGAAATTGAGATATTTTTATTAGATCAATTAAAAAAAGACAGTGATTTTTTTCAGAATTTACAATATATAAAGAAGAGAAATTTGCTGTGTAAAATAAAAACGAATATAAATGCAATGAAAAGAAATATTTATAAATATTATAAAAATATTTATGGTAAAAAATTCATGTTCATGCATGTGCTAGTTTTTTTCATATTTTTTTTCCTCCTTGGTTTTTTTTAACTTTATTTTCATTGAGCTATTTCACAGTTGAGAAAATTTTGATTTCAGCAAATATGTTTAGACCCAAAGTCATCTTCTCAGGACAACCTTTAAACCAATTAAATGAGTTGTAATGAATATAATAATCAATTAATCTCGGTTTTATGTTTGCCAAGTGTCGAATATTTAAATTTTTTTATTAGTGGAATCATCACATATTTTGAGCCTGTCAACTCATTTCTCAGATGGTACAGTGAGTGAATTAATTAATCCAAAACTTCCATCATATTCTTTCCAAAGCAAAAAGTTTGGTTGACATTAGTGTCTTTACTTTGATGTTGAAACATAGGTTTGCAATTTTCACAGAAAATTTTTTAATTGAACCACCTCAAGCTAATAAAAATTCTGATGAAGATTTTTCAAATGTAGACGAGGGTGGGTTAGTTCATAACTTGGCAATTGCGAACTAAAGCAAAAATATTTGTGTCAAATAAATATTCAACTAAGAATTTTGCGGTTATTCATGTCAAATAAGAAGAAACGGGAAAATATCATAAATAAAGAACAAGAAAAGCAAAATTATTCTTGGAAAAAAAATCTTCCAGATTCTCTCATATTTTGCCAGAATCCGATTTTTATTCCAATTATGCACATGTTACTCTCATCCAAATATTTGTAAAATTTTTAAGTCAAGAAATTATAATTATAGAAGAATTATCAACATATACTCTGCAGAAAGAAGGTATGAATCAGATTTAGTTCAGAAAAATTAAATATATTTTTTGCCAACTGTATTTATCCGGTTATAATTTAGTTCCCTCCCAGCAACAGTTCGGAATCATCTTCTGATCTGAGAAACGTATTAGGAGTAAATGCTACGAGAAGGGATAGCTTCTTAGATGTTTGCAAATGTATACACTTATTGAAGACACGAAAATATACCAGTCTAACAAAAGTCATTTGATAATTACATCATATTGCAAACAGCCATAAATATGTCTTCAGGATCTGGAAATCCTTCAATTTCAAAATTTAGAATTATTTCAGCTAGAATATATGATGATATACGTTTAGATGGTAAAACTTATTTTCTGTCATCAAGGAATGGAAATTGACCCCCATAGCTGCTCCACAATGCACAATAGAAATATAGGACTTTTGCATTGACTGCTTTTGTTCCATTTCATGCAAACTGGTATTTATCTTTATTTATATTATTTTTATTAGTAATAATTGTGGTATGTTACTAATGTTCAAAATACTGGTTAAAATTTAAAGGAAAAAAATTTTTTAAGTATATTTTGCCTTTATTTCATCAATGGTCGGGTCGGAACATTTTGCTCTCAAAAGCGAAGTTATAATGATTAATTAATAAACAATCGATATATATATTTTTAATGATGGTTTTCTTCATTCATTTAGACATAATTGAATATGGATATCCGATAGCTCAGACGGCAGCGTGGTTGCTCTCCAATTATTAACATGTAAGTGTGAGGTGGCGGGTTCGAATTCCAGTTGTAACATTTTTTTTTCTTTACCCAAATAATTATTCAATATATTATATTTACAAGTTTATTTGCGACAACCAACTTTTTCACAAAATTTTCCTTTTCTCAAAATTATTATACTTATTTTTATTGTTACAAGTGTATACGGAGTGATAAAGTATTTTCTGCAAAATATTTTGTACAGAATCAACATTTTAACCCGGCGTCACTCGCGCCAAATTTTATAACAGCACTACCCGCGCTGCGGTGTTTACACCGCACTTTTTAAAAGTGATTTTATTTGATAAAAAAGAACTCAGTGAGATAAAATAACAAAATGATTTTTATTATACTTTTATAAATTTATGCCAAAATCGTAGCTTTTTTTTAAATTTTTGCATTCTAATTTGTTAAGTTTAACTTTTTTAATTTTTAATTTTAACATTTTTTATTGGTGCTAGCTGTTGCCAATAAGTTGTACTTGGAATACATGGAAGTCATCACAAGGTAGTGCCACTGTATGATGAGCTAAATCAAAAAAATCAAAAAGTGCGGTGTAAACACCGCTCGCGCGAGTGACGCCGGGTTAAAAGCAATATTTGAAATTTTATTGCTTTTAAAATGTTGATTCTATACAAAATATTTTGGAGAAAATACTTTATTACTCCGTAGACACTTGTAACAATAAAAATAAGTATAGTAATTTTGAGAAAAGGAAAATTTTTTGAAAAAGTTGGTTGTCACAAATAATTTTTAAATATATTGAATAATTATTTGGGTTAAGAAAAAAATTGTTATAACTGGAATTCGATCCCGCCATCTCACACTTACATGTTAATAATTTGAGAGCAACCACGCTGCCGTCTGAGCTATCGGATCACTTACAATCAAGGAGGAAAACTTTCCCTTATGTATGGTGCTCGAAACTTTAAACCGTCTTTTTTCAAAATTAGCTGAATAGTGTGCCTTAATATTTAAGTATATTAACACACTAAAGGTACACTACAACTACACGAAGTCTCGTATTAAACTAAAATTCTGAGATCGTAATGTCCCCTTGTAAGAGCCCAATTCAAGATGTTTTCCATTAATCTGCTATGGCATTTTAGGCTGCGGTCCTACTGTACAGCTATGGCACTACAATCGTTTTGATAAGTCATCCTGTTTCCCTTTGCTTAGCATTGATTGTCCCATCTGTGTAATTGTTAATCTGTGGTCGAGCCTTCGCCAATATCGAGTTCCGTATCAGAGAGATCTGTCTGTAAACCTAATATGTAGCACAGACCTTCGCTAAAACTAACATATCGACCATCCGAGCATTTGAAATGAAAACATTTGTTGGGGGTGAGATTGATGCTGAAAAACGCCCGTTCTTTCTGAGGAATCAATTTAACGTGTGCCTCAATAACATCTCTTCAGTTATCATAATACCCTTCATGGATATTTAAGATGCGTTGTTTCGGAGTTTCAGGTGGATCGTAAATAACATAGGTGATAAAACCATCGCCTGTATCATTTAAGGGTTTAGACATAGGTATTTTCAATTTCTTGTTCAGAAACCTGTCCAGAATATATCCAACATTGGCATCTGCAGGGAATTCAATGAAGTGCTCTGGGCGACCAGTAAACCGAACAAAATCATTAACCAGCTTTGTTTCAATATCGATGGCTCTAAAACTGTCTTTTAAAAAAGTGAAGGCAACATGTTTCACAATTTGATACTCTTAAACTCAACAACTTTCCGGTAGACAGAAGACGACTTGGGATACCTTAACATGACAGTAAAAGACAACACTCACTTAAACGATGAATTGTAATCTGGAGATAGAGAAAAACGTTCCTCAAAAAATGTAGTTGGCGAAGCATTAAAAACCTTGCAGAATTCCAGTGTATTATGACGAATCCCGACATTCGGGGGTAATCTTATAGCAATGTCTTGTGTCGAATAATTGTTGTCCTGGTAAAAGAGAACATCTTTCAAATATGCAATACTCAGTGATCTGTGAACACGATTGTTGTAGCTTAGCACGAGATCAGGTAAGACATCGATTTATCTACGTGTGTTGGCATACATAAAATACTTAAACATCCGGGTTAAAACGTTCGGCTGTTGCTGCTTTCACATCGGATTCGGTTGCAAAGAAATTAATGTTGATCCACTCTTTCCCGTTATCGCTGTTCATTTTTAGTTGCACCTGACTGGCAATAAAAATTTTTTGAAAGGCTTTTTGAAGTACCCTGTCTCAGTTTTTAGCGGTACAATCCATGGAAATTGAAAGAAAACATCGATGTAGTTAAGGAGACATTTATAACCATCTTTCCAACCAACCCAAAGCTATGCTTCATGTCCCTCTATATAATCAACCTATATGCTAACGTTCCCGTTCCTGACACTTTGAGCATCCTTGAACACCTCTTGTTTTCCTCCACCTTCACGAAACAACAATCCTTTGAACTCCTGTCCATCTTGTCCGTCATATTTACCCGAAACTCCTTTCCATCTTGTCCGTCATATTTACTTCTCCTTCAATGGCACCACCTATTCCTAGACTAATGGCCTCAGAATAGGTTTCCCCCTTAGCAGTTTCCTAGCTGAAGTTTTCCTCCAACACCTCGACCAGACCCACGTTACTCCTCTGCTATCCTCTTTCACCATCCTATCCTATCATCGATACGTCGATGATATCCTTGTCATCTTCGACTCCCTCACCACCTCCCCCACTGCCATCACCATGCTCTTCAATTCCTTCTCCCCTATGCATAATTCACATATGAAACTCAATCTAATAACTCCAACCCCTTCCTCGACGTGATTGTTTCCTGTAACCCACACTCTGACCGTCTCTCCTTCAATGTCTATCGCAAACCTACCACCTCATCCAATCTTATCCACGCTTCCTCAGACCATCCTTCATCTCACAAGCTTGCTTCCTTTCGTTTTGGAGTATATCGTTTAAACTGCAGATTTTGCGACAAGTTTTATATGGGTTTGTCATCCCGCAACTTCACTCTCCGTTTTAAAGAGCATATGGCCTCTTACTGAAAGAAAGATGACAATTCCCATTATGCTAACCATCTCGCCATTACTGGACACGCACCAAAGAAACAAGAGGAAGTGATGTCTGTTCTCCATTATTGTAAAGACCCATTCAAGACTGCAATTATGGAATCTATAGAAATTTTTAAAGCCAAAAACTCTTCACCAGATCTCTTTCTTAATAGTGAAATCGAGTTCAACATATTTCCTGTTCTTAATTCTGTATCAGATTTACTGTAGTTTTTTTATTAGTTTATCATTTACTTTTTGCTTTATACATCAATTATTCTTTATTAATTTATGTTTATATATATATACGCATATATTATATTTTTTTATCATATAATATAAACATCTGTTGTTATCAGTTATCCATTATTTATTTATTTTTTGTTTTCATCCAGGTAATGTGTTTCTTTCCCTTTATTTTAGTCATTCTCTTACCCTGTATATTTCAGCTTCTACCTTTTTCCGGTAATTGGACCTAGACTGTATTATTCATTGAATTTGTCATGCCATACATTGTATTCTATCTAATCCTATTATTTTCATTGTAACATATTTCTGTATAAAAGGGCGTGAAGCCTCCTGCGTGTATCCTTGATAAAGCCGGGAATAAATGGCAAAACTAGTCGGAAACTCTGTTCTCATTTTATTAAAGCAATTTCAATGCTAGAAGCAATACTAGGACTCACCTTTTAATGATCATACCTTACTCATCTATTAGATGTTCCACAATAAGAGGAAGCTCGCCGCTACTATTCAGAACATATGGTTCAACCGAATTTGTCTCCGTGAACGCCTTGAACCGAAGTACACACGTGTTATCATCTGTAAGAAGTCGACTGCAGCCCTAGCTACGAAGTCTGCTGCCATACGAACTTAGGTAAATCGTGCCACTTCCGTCTTTTATTCCAAGAAGCAACGTCTTAATGAAGGCATCTTTAGACTGCACCTGTAAACTTCATCAATTATCCCGCCGGATATTCTTATACCGTTAATTGATGATGATGAAGTTAGGCTTTATTCTTTTAGAGAGCACAAGTTCCTAACGTTATGCTAGAAATTAGATGATATTCGTTGCCCATTCCTCCACAAGATTTGCCAACGTTTTCAACCTCATCTCGATCCATTTCTCTGATGATGAAGAACTCCTCTTGGACAAAGGTTTAAACATATCATCGTAAGAAACCTACTCAAGCAGATCTCCATTCAATCATCTCGGACACTGAAGGTGCTTTATCCTTCCTACCTACAAATGATCGCCCTCCAGCTCGTGCAGTTGCCAGACATCTCATTCGGAAGTCCTGTAATGATGCTCTAGCCTCCAGCATACCTCCACAACAACTCACTGATTCAACCACTGCCTTATCCATGAAAAAGAGGCTATCTGATGCCGAAGCCATGATTGTCAAAGCTGACAGAGGAAATGTGTCCGTCATCCTGTATCGCTCGGTCTACATCTCCAACGTTTGCGATTTCCTTTCTTCTAACAATTTTAACCTCTTGCCTTCTGATCCCAATTCTAAATATCATAAAACAATTATCTCTGTCATAAACAAATCCACCCGCTTTAAGCATCTCCTCCACCTTATTCCTCCCAACACTCATCCACCTACCCTTAATGCCCTCATTAAAACCATAAGCCTTATATGCCTATACGTTTGGTTGTTAACTACTCCCCTGCCCCTGCCCAGGTTGTGGCCAAATCTGTCTACTCCTCCTTCCTCTTCAACCTTAATCTTTTACCTAACAGTTACAATATTCAGAACTCCCTTGCCCTCACACATAAACTTTCTTCTTTCCATACTGATCACTTTCATTCCCTTATGTCACTTGACATCATTATCTTATACACCAACGTCCCTGTCCCGTACACACTTTTCGTCTTTGAACACCTCCTGCTTTCCTCCTCCTTCCCAGCACGTGATTCCGTTGACCTCCTCACTATTCTTTCCGTTATTTCTACCCAAAATTATTTCTCCTTTAATAATTCTTCTATTCCCAACTTTCTGGCTTAGGAATGGGGTTCCCATTAAGCAGCTTCCTTTCCGAGGTTTTCCTTCAACACCTTTAACTAACCTTTGTTTCCCCTCTCCTCTCTAACTCTACTATCATTTATTACTTTCGCTATGTTGACGATGTCTTAATTTTCTTTGATTCCCGTTCCACCTTGCCCGCTGCTATCTTTAACATCTTTAACTCTTTCTTCCCCATTTCCAGTTCACTCTTGAAACCGAAGTTAACAAATCTATCCCTTTCATTGATGTTCTCATCACTAATGACCCTCCTTCACCACTGTTTTTCCTTCTCTGTCTACTGTACACCCACTGTCACGAAGAAATTGGGTTATATGCAGAGTGGAAGCACTTAACGCTATAAAAATAGAGCACAGTGTTATATGGTGATAATTTTATTTGTTTAAGCTATGTAACACGAGGGTAACTTAAAATGTTAATACT
>JAHWFO010030049.1:411813-425368 GCA_023313115.1 Rhysida immarginata
AGATCCTATTATTTAGTATTGTAGGTTTATTTAAGTTGTTAAACCTTAAGATTACTTGTAGTTATTTTTGTTCTATTTACGTTTGGGACATTTGGTTCTAGAAATAAACTTTATTAAATATTCTTACGCCGTCTGCTAACGTGTAGCTAATTTCCACGGCGTACTAATTTCTTCTGCTATCCAAATTTTACACGTTACAATATGGCTGTAGCGTCTATTCCCGTGAACCAAGCTCAATAAATTCGACATGCACGGAATCCTCATATTAAGACAATTTTTTTTTGTAAATAACTTGTTTGCTTTTGATGAGCCAGTTTTGAGTTATAACGGTTTGCACTTCCTCCCCCCCCCCATTTTTCCGGATTTTTTTGTTTCAGGCTCCCGGCAAAACCTGGGCCCCGGCTCATAAAAATGACGTCACTCCTTACTGTCCCGAGGCCAACGAGGTAACAAGGCCTGGAAGCGAAAAAGTCACCTGACCAACTGGGTGCTATCAACAATCCAACCTTCATTGTCTCCATGTTGAATGTTAACAATCAGTGTTTGTCCTTTTGTTGGAAACAGTGAAGGTTGGATTGTTGCTACCACCCAGTTGGTCAGGTGACTTTTTGGCTTCCAGGCCTTGTTTTCTCGTTGGCCTCGTTACTGTCCGTGGACAATGAGAAAGACGTCTTTCTCATTAGCCACGTTACTGTCGTGAGCCGTTACGCCTTCACTGTAGCCGTGAACATAGCCACAGCCAAAATTTAAACTATATTTAACAGTTTAAAATCACGTTAAAATGGTTTATCTAGATGGCTCAGCCGCGCCTGGGCGAGCAGAAAAATATTTAAATTAAATACATTTTCCCGGGTAGATTAAATATTAATATTATAGAACCTTGAAAATGACAATTGCTAACTATTGGGTTAAAATTATACCACTAAAACAAATGACAGAACTGCCGTCTTTGAACAAGCACTAGTTTTCTTGGCTTCTTTACCGCAAACAGACAGCGGCGATGCAAACTGCGTTTAAGGGTTCGATGAGGAAATCGACACTACAGAGAACGAAATGAAAGAAACATAAGTTAGTACATTTTCCAAATTTACGCCCGCGACGCCGTTTCCTATGAACCGGCGAACAATGATTTAAATTGCCAATTACGTGCACGAGAGTAAAAGAGAGAGAGGGGTACCCAAAAAATTGCGAGCTTACCTGGTATGCCAAAAACGTGGCCGAGGAATTTCCTTTGCTGCGTGGAGAAACCTTTGAATCCACGTCCTTTCTTGATGAAAGCTCGCACACCTCTCTCTCTTCTACATTGTCGTTCAAGGCTCGCGTAATTTTCCTTTTGTAACGACGCTTTTAGCCTTCGTTCGAGCTACGAACTGTTGAATGCGAGCAATCAGCATCAATAGATGTTGCTGAGCTATTACCGCACTTATGATCGACTTTCGCTTTCGCTGATTGCTCTGTATCATTACCCATCACGATTTCTCGTGACATTCTCCACTCCTGATGTCGCGGATTTACCGTACGATTATATTTTCGCCTGTGCATCATTGGTAAATATCGCGACAAACTATCACTCGCGCCCTTATCGCTTTGATAAGCTGTTATCGGGCTCTTTGTAGGAGACTGCCTCTATTGCTGAAAGAACTTTCTTATAAGCTCGTTGAATCGATGTAAATTGTGTTGTCGCTCCCACGTAGGCTGGGGGTAACCTACCCATTTAACTAAAAATTTATGTTTATTGCCATTACCTTTTACGTCAAGTAACTTTTTCACCTGATATACGTTCTTAAAGTGAGGGTCGGCAATGGGTCCTGGACCCTTCTGAGACTTGCCCTTCCTTTCTGTAATTTTTTTTAAAAAGGAACCATGGAGGACTTTAGTGCTGCCCCACTTGCTGGGAATACGAACTCGGGCCGAAACCTTATAAATGACCTTATCGATTGTAAAAGGCCCGATATACTTACTGTACAATTTTCTTCCCAATTGGTGCTTGAGCGGTCGGAATCTGGTGGCCCAGACCAATACCTTGTCCCCTTTTTTCATATTCCAATATGAATGCCCTCAGTCATACTGTTTCTTATACCAGGCATCGGCCTTGGCTATATTCTTTCGGGTGGCTCTCAGTAATTCATTGAGGCGGGATACATAAGTACCATCTTCTCCTCCCTCCCCTCCCTGAATACTTATTGATGGAAGGCAGGATGCTAACTTCACGCTCCAAATCCAGGAAATAAAGTGTCATTTTCGTGGATTCCGATATGGCGGAGTTAATCGCTATCTCTGCAACGGTTAAGTATTCGTCTTAGTCCGATTTGTCAGGATTGAGATAATTCTGAAGTATCTCGATAGTGGTTTTGGTTGGTTCTCTCTGACCATCCCATTGTGACAGAATTTTAGCGAGGTCCCCAACATTTTAAAGACGCATTTCCAGACTTTGGAATTAAATCTCACATCTCGGTCTGACACGATCTCTTGTGGGAATCCATGTATTTTAATTATATTATCGACTAAGAGCAGAGCTGTGCTTTCGGCTGTAATAATCGTGTGACATGGCAACAGACGAACTCGCTTTGACAGCTTGTCAGTGACCATTAACAGCACATCATGGCCCCGAGTGGTACACGTTAGTGGCGAAATAAAATCAATCGTTGTCGTGTGTCAGTGCTGAGGGTTTAAACTGCCAAATGGCTTTTTTCGCTCACTTTTATTACTCTGGCAGTCATTACATCTTTTTATGAAGTCACCAATGTCATGGTCCATACCCTTCTAAATATAATTAGCGCTAATTTTCTTAATTGGTTTGTAAATCTCTAGGTGACCGCCTGTTGGATCACTATGAGTAGCTTTAATAATAGCTTCTGTTATTTGTTTCGGCTTGGGCAAAACTAATCTTCTGCCCTTATTCTCTTGTTTGTACAACAGCCCATCATCCATAACGTACGGGTACCGTACTTTGTATATTTTGTCTTTTGTAAAGATGCACATTCTGTATTTTTTCCTTATTTCTTCAGCCAGCGTTGCGTCAATCTCACATTGGGATACTACTGCCACCAGGCTTGGTTGTTTAATTTGTTTTTGGGTGGCTTCCCTTTTTTGGCCTACCGACCTAAATACACTTTTGTCCGACCGTGCTCCCATTTCTCGCTCAACTGCCCTCACTGCATTGGATAGCCTTACTGGCACCTTCTCTAAGAACAAATTTTTAATGTTTTGTGAAAAGGCATTCATATAACCATGTACCTTCTCTTTCTCCGCCTATTCTGGTAATTGATCTGCTAATTTCTGGAAGCACTGATTAATGGTTAAATCTCTTAATATCTTGCTTGACATAGACTGTTGCATTTAGCATGTCCCTAATAGTTTGTTGTTGGACTTTCGCTTTCTCATTCTTTTCATTTGCAATGGAGGCTAAAACAATTACTAAATCCACAGAATCTCTGCTTATAAATGACTTAAACGACGTGCTACTCTCCAAAGCACTGCTTGAACGCACTGTATAACAACTGGCATAAAAGCTCTCCAAACTAATACCAGTAATCTTCCATACGACGTTAACCCAGAAGCAACATCAATAACGAAAACGCAAAAAGGGAGAAAAATTTTTTTTTTCCTTTTTTCCTAGCTGGACGTCGCTATTCTGATACTGAACATCGCACAAATGGAAGGGATCCAATCGCCTTCTAATGCCCACAGCAAGAAACTAATAGAAAAAATTCCCGATCTGAGAAAAGCACTGTAACAGCTATACGTGCTATTATGCTCTACTACACGCTTGGTTAACCCCACTTAGTTTACCAATTGTCACAAATTGGGTGGGAAGGGTAGGGAAAAAAATTTGATCGAGAACCACGCTCGATTACCAGAACGCACCGTATAACAACTGTGTCACGGAAAAATTGGGTTATGTGCGGAATGGAAACGCTTAACGCAATAAAAGTAGAGCACAGTGTTATATGATGACAAAACGATAATTTAT
This sequence comes from Rhysida immarginata, assembly GCA_023313115.1. Classification (NCBI taxonomy): domain Eukaryota; kingdom Metazoa; phylum Arthropoda; class Chilopoda; order Scolopendromorpha; family Scolopendridae; genus Rhysida; species Rhysida immarginata. Next base: position 415,787 of record JAHWFO010030049.1, read on the forward strand.
TTGCTTAAGCTATGATAACAAACTTAAACAGAATAGTGTTACCTCTGATATGAGGGTAACTTAAAATGTTTTTACTTTGATGAGGAAACAAGTAAATCCTAGGATTATACAGTTTATAGTATTTATAGTGAATAAAATTTAAACTATAGTTAACAGTTTTCAATCACGTAAATAAGGTTTATTTAGATGGCTCGGCCACGACTGGATGAGCAGAAAAAATTTAAACGGGAATGACTTTTCCTGGGTAGATTAAATAGTAATGTTATAGGACCTTGAAAATGACATTTGCTAACTATTGGATTAATATTTTACCGCCAAAACAAGTGACAGAACTGCCGTCTTCTAACAGGCACTAGTTTTTTAGCTTCTTTACCGCAAACAGACAGCGGCGACGCAAACTGCGGTTAAGAGGTCGATGAGGAAACCGAAACTACAGAGAACGAAATAAAAGAAACATAAGTTAGTACGGTTTCCAAATCTACGCCCGCGACGCTGTTTCCTATGAATCAGTGAACAATGATTTAATTCGTCAATTATGCGCACGCGAGTAAAAGAGAGAGAGAGGTATCCAAAAAATTGCGAGCTTACCTCGCGTGCCGAGGTCTTCCTGGAAGAACGCTTGCAGGCCCCAGGATAAGATAATCTGCAGGGATTTCGTACCCTCCTTCTCGCGCAATAGCAGATCCGTCCAACAGTGAGGCGCCGTCCTTCTTGGTACGCCTTGCACGATGGCTAACACACGGAGATAGTTGCTCGGAAATACAGGATACAATAGTTGTTGTAATGATGCTGGCGACATAGTTAACAGGGCCTTTGAGGTTTCGCGGGGGCGGAAAGTGGAGTCAGATATAGAGAGTTTGGGAAACTTATGCTTGGCTTCTCGCCACGCTGGTGGTCATCAGCCCAGGTCGTTTGAACTAGCTGCGGAGCACGATGGCCGCTTTCTGACATCAACAATCGCACCGTTTCCTTCCTGGTTGCCTTGGCTGGCCTTCTTAAGGTCCGAGGGCATAGAAACACTAAGAAAAACTTGAGAACACAAGGAATTAACACGGAAGAATTACAATGGGAAGCGAAGCTCAGGGAATTTAGTGAAATCGGATGTAATTAGCGATCCAAGCGGCCAGACCGTTTCGACTTTAATTGAAACTGAGCCTTAGATAAAAAATACAGTTTTAAATGAGTGATTGCATACTAAATAAATTATTAGGTGAACAGAAAATTCCAAGATTGGATCATTTATTTTCTAATCTCTCTAATCTAGCCTTCCGTAGATAAAATGTAATTTGTATCTATTTCCTACAAGGTGATTGGTTATCTTCAAAGAGCCGTTTCTGCGCGGCGCAATCATGGCAGTTGTTCTTCTATTCCACAAATGTCATCAGCGCATCCAGCAACTAAGTCCCCGATTTCATTTCTTTCTCCGACAAGTCAAAGTTAGGCGGTGCCAGATTGTGCTGCGTTGACACATTCCAACTCAGAACAGAACAAGAGCACATTAGGAACAATGAAGAGATACGCATTGAGTAACGTATGCCTAACGTTAAATGAACGGAATAAAATAGCATTTACGAGACAATGTATTTACGAGAGGGTGGTCAAAGGAACAGCCCAGGTGGGGAGGGGGGTAGGAGAAGCCTGTAGAGCAGCACCATGAAGGCCGGAGGGAGGGTTTATAAAGAGCGGAAGTTCCCTTCGTTGCGGCCTGGCCGTTGGAGACCAGTAGCGCTGTTTCGATTTCATTTGAATAGCATTGGAACTGTTACAACCTGCGCTTCCCGTTCTACCTCTTCCCTGGAATTAATGGCTGAGGTCAAAAACTCTCACCGGTGAGAAGAGTTAGCGTTTGTTCGGTCAGAAATTTCGGTGAGAAAACTGTGACGTCATTTTAACGCGGTCAGAAACGCCAGTTAGTGCTGCTATGCCTAACCGGTTAGTCTCACCGTCCTCACCGAGAAAAACACGGTTAGCCCAGTGAGAAATTACGTCATCATTCTCTCACCGGTGAGGGTTTTTGACCTTAGCCAATGTGAAAGTCCGTCGTCGCTGCATGGCTGCTGGCTTTCCATGCGCTGGAGGTAGCTGAGGACGGCATGATATCTCGTGCCCTGCCTCATAATAGAGCTGCGTGGTGCTCGGGAATTTTCTTTGCTACGTGGAGAAACCTTTGAATCCACGTCTTTCCCGATGAAAGCTCGCACACCTCTCCCTCTTCTACACTCTCGTTCGAAGCTCGCGCATTTTTCATTTTGTAATGACGCTTTTTAGACGCGCCTTCGTTCGAGCTACGAACTGTTGAATGCGAGCAACATCGACTTTCGCTTTCGCTGATTGCTCTGTATCATTACCCATCACGATTTCTCGTGACACCCACCACGTCCTCTAACTTAATCCACTATACTTCGTTGCACCCTTCTATCCATAATCTTGCCTCACTCTGCTTCTTTATTGAACGTGCTCTTAAGCTGCACCTCTGTCCTTCTTCTCGTGCCTCAGAATTCCGCATTATCCCCTCCCTTGCCTTAAAAAATGGCTACTCTTCTTCCACCTTTTCCCGCCTACTCCGTCACAGAAAGATCGGCCTCCTAAACCATAAACCTCCTGACCTAATCCCGCCCAAGAAATGGGTATCCTTGCTCTTTCTTGGTCCCCACTTCTCCCGTTTAACTAATTTAACTTTCTTCGTTTGGTCTCCAGATATCCTTCCGTTCTACCCCCCCACCCCATCCCCTGTTTACGTACCTTAAACCTCCCATTCGTTCTAAAACCATTAACTTTTCCCGTTCTGGGGTATATCGTTAAAACTGTGGATTTTGCCAGAAGTTTTATATGGGTCTGTCATCCCGCAACTTCACTGTCCGTTATAAAGAGCATATGGCCTCTTACCGAAAGAAAGATAACAATTCCCATTATGCTAACCATCTCGCCATTACTGGACACGCACCAAAGAAACAAGAGGAAGTGATGTCCGTTCTCCATTATTGTAAAGACCCATTCCAGACTGCAATTTTGGAATCTATAGAAATTTTTAAAGCCAAAAACTCTTCACCAGATCTCCTCCTTAATTGTCAAATCGAGTTCGACATATTTCCTATTCTTAATTCTGTATCAGATTTACTGTAGTTTTTTTATTAGTTTCTTTATCATTTACTTTTTGTTTTATACATCAATTGTTTTTGATTAATTTATGTTTATACATATATTTTATATTAGTTTGTTATTTGTGTTCCATTATTTATTTATTTATTATTTTTTTTGTTTTCATCCAGTTAGTGTGTTTCTTTCCCTTTATTGTAGCCATTCTCTTACCCTGTATATTTTAGCTTCTACCTTTTTCCAGTAATTGTACCTAGACTGTATTACTCATTGAATTTGTCATGCCATAGTTTGTATTTTATCCAATCATATTATTTCCATTGTACCATATTTCTGTATAAAAGGGCGTGAAGCCTCTTGTGTGTATCCTACTATGGCTGCAAAACGTTATACATTAATCAACAAAGGTGAACTTCTGTGTGTGATATGGAACGCTAGGGGGATTCCCCGAAAGGGTATCGAGTTTCACAATTTTTTAATAAAGCAAGAAATCGACGTTGCTTTCCTTTGTGAAACACACCTCAAACCAAGCCAAGATTTCAAGCTACCTAGCTATTGTGTGTACCGTACGGATCACATGGCTTCAAATGCTACAAGATGTGCTTCTGGGGGCACTGCGATCATCATTAAGAGGGGAATTCAACACCAAGAATTAGTCTCCAAGTCTTATGCAGGTATGGAATCAACCTCCATCATTATCAATGACGTCTCCTGTGGTGAAGTGAAGTTCGTGGCGCTCTATAATTCACCTAAACATTATCTTGATGTCAGCGAGCTTGATGAACTCTTCAGTGGTGACACTCCAGTCGTCGTGGCTGGTGATCTAAATGCCAAACATCCAAGCTGGAACTCCAGAACGCAGAACTACAACGGCATGATTCTCTATAGGTACATACAATGAAAAGATGACATCATTGCTGCTGGACTTGTGGAGGACACCTATTACTGCGAGCACTCCCCTACTAGTGACGTTTTGGACATCTCGCTCTTGAAAGATTTCTTCAAACCATACAATAGCTTCACAATTGATGACCTTTTTTCTGACCACAAGCCTGTGGCGTTGAACTTTGACAATGTTGACAAAAATTTCCGAGAGGAATTCATACATCATCAAGACTGGAAGCTCTACAAAGATATTCTTAAGGACTATGGCTACCATCCCGACGTTGCGTACTGTACGGAGGACATCGATCAACTTGTTGAAGACATCACCAGATGTATTAACAGTGCTATAGATGCTAGTAACTATCCATCAGAGAATAAACCTCCTCATCGAATCCAACTCACTCCTGGAATCCAACGCCTAATTGCTGAAAGAAACAGGACCCATAGACTATGGCAACGCTATCGGGAACCTTGGCTCAAAACCAAGTGCAACAGGCTAGTGCGAAGAGCCCAAGAGGAGATAAAAGAGCTTCGTGACGCTAGATGGAATGACAAACTCAAAAGCTTGTCCGATCGCGACAATTCCATTTGGAGTATGGTCAGAGCTTTACAGAAGAAGATTAATAATATGCTTCCTCCACTCTGTACATCACAAGGTGACTATGTGCAAACTGATCAGGACAAGGCCCAAGTCATTGCAGATTCACTTGAAATGCAATTTGTTACTCCTATCAACAACAACCCCGAGAGTCAAATCATGTCTCAGCGTGTGGAAGATGGTCTTGTCAACTTTGATGAAATCCCGCAGCATTTAACGAAGAACAACATCGAGGCCGGAGAGATCGCTACCATCATAAGTAAACTGAAACAGAAGAAGGCTCCAGGAAGAGACAAGGTGAGCAATAACGCCTTTATGAATCTCCCAAAGAACTTAATTGACTTTCTCACCAATATCATTAGCGACTGCTGGAAAGTTTCCTACTTTTCTGCATCTTGGAAACAATCTATTGTTTTGAGTATCCCCAAGCAGGGACAAAATCCAGCAATTCCCTCGAGCTACCAACCAATTAGTCTGCTCCCCTCAATGTCTAAAGTTTTGGAGAAAACGATCCTCGTCAGATTCAAAGACCACTGTCTCGCCAATCATCTTCTTCGGAAAGATCAGTTTGGCTTTCGTGCCGCCCACTCTTGACAGATGCAGATATGGAGGCTCGTAGAAGACCTGAGCACCCCCTTAAACCTTTCCAGGTACTGCGGAGTGGTATTCCTCGATGTCAGTAAAGCTTTTGACCAAATGTGGCATGGGGGCCTTGTCTACAAGATGATTAGAAATGGGTTTCCTCCTGATTTGATTTTGATGGTGAAATCCTTTCTCACTGACAGGTCATACCAAGCTAAAGTTGGTGAAAATTTATCCACGCCCCGTGTTGTAAAGGCCGGTGTCCCTCAAGGTTCTGCCCTCGGGCCCGTGCTATTTAATTATTTTGTGCATGATTTCCCGAACCCTAAAAATTGTAATCTATATTTCTATGCTGACGATACTGCCATTATGACATGGACACACAAGCTGGCTCACGTTATCACTCGTCTGCAGCACGCCTTGAAGATGTTCGAAGACTGGTTAACTGCTGGAAGCTGAACCTTAATGTCGGAAAGTGCAAGGCTATGTATTTCAACAGAAAGTTCAAGTGTCCCCCAGATTCTCTTGTTCTATTCAATAAGAAACTGGACTGGGTAGAACAACTACAAATACCTTGGCGTTATCATTGACTCAAGACTCTCTTGGAATCGTCACGTGACTTACGCTCTGAACAAAGCGAAGAGGGCTAAGTACAGTTTCATAACTCTCCTGGACCGCAACAGCACCCTCAACATCGACAATAAGTTACTTCTGTACAAGTCGATTATTCGGAGCATACTCCTCTATGGCATGTCTGCGTGGGCGACTATGTGTAGAAGCAGAAGGAGTGATGTTACCCTGAGGACCATTGCCCAGCTTGACAGAAGGACTGTGAAAAACCAATCCATCCACTCGGATTTAGACATGGTCCACATCGGAAAGTTTATACAGGATCTCCTTTTGATTATGGTGCAGAAGATGAAGATTCATGACAATAACCTAGTGACTGGCATACTGAAGAACTCATTGGATACGAAGTGGCATATGAAATATCGAAAATCAAGGCACGATTCTTGACATCAACTTTGAAGTCATCAGCAACGTCTCTTTCCCGGACTACTGGAAGATGTGATAATCTTCTTTCTCCCTGTTTTTATTTCGTTTGTATTTTGTTTCTGACAATCGTCAATCTTATTTTCTTTTTTATATAATATGGAAGACCGCTTGGGTTGATTAGGCTTCTTGACTACCTCAGTGTATTTCGTTTGGAATTTATTGTGGTTCGATGAGCTTTGTGAAAGCGCTGCTGTCGTCCTATCTGAAAAAATGTACACTTCACTGTTCGATTGTCTATTGTGTGTATCCTTAATAAAACCGGGAATAAATGGCGAAACTAGTCGGAAACTCTATTCTCCCTGTATTGTATTGCAAAATCTCTACCAATTTGAATGCTGTGACTTTAAAGGAACATACGGTTACAGAGTACCTCCCTTGCAAAAGGCACACACGACGCTGTCCGCGCCGTAGTGAAATGACCAGGCGCCGAGGTGTATTTTATTTGGCTAGGAATCCCTTAATGGAGGGCTACGATCAAAAGAAAGCGAATATTTACCCCTAGAAGTAGATTGCAGTTGGAAAGCTATCACACCACAGTAGGAGACCGTGAGCCACTGAATATGATGTTTGGAGAAGAACTTGCCTCATTCCTCAGATAAGTTGACTATGGATTGAACATTTTTCTGTTAAAAATATTAACGAAGCATGATTAATATTACTTTTGAACCTTGTTGAGTATTACCAGATTAGGTCATTGGAAATTGTCAATATGGAAAGAATGTACCGTGCCGTACCTCTGTAGAAGATTGTAGGAAATATCAAGAAGTACCGATTTTTGTTGTCATCTGGACGAATAATGTGTAATGGAGACAAACGCACACTGCAGTGGTAATGCTGTCTCTTTAAGCCTGTGTTTGAACACGAGACTGAACTATTATTTAGATTGTTTAAACTATTATTTAGATATGTATCAGCACTTACTAGTTATGTGTTTTTGTTGTTAGATTCTTTTATTGGTTCTTGTTCAATTGAATCGTTAGTTGTTTTAAGATTGCTTTTATTTTGGTTTCATTTATTTTTGTTTTTCCTTAGAATGCTTGGAGTTACTTGAATGACCATTTGTGCGTTCTATTTTGTGCTGTTGTGTCCCTTTTATTTTTTTTAATGCTGTAGTTGCAGAAAGCTACCGAGACACCAGAGATTACAGAGAAAAATGAAGCTTAGAAGTAGACGTACCTATTTCGTAACAGTAATGCTGCATGAATGGGAATCTCGGTCCCAAAAGGAGAATGGACTTTGATAACTCATATTATCAAGATTTGTTGCAAATACTTGGCATCAATTTCCTGTCATTATTCAATCATGTTTTTTTTATTAGTACATACAGAGTATAGCGGATGAATGCTTAACTTGCTGTTTCTTGCGAGAACTTCTTGGCTCAGTTTGTTTAAAGAGGGTCGGATACACAGGCAAAGGCTCTTTCTTGACCTTTTACCTAATTTTTTCGTTATCTCTGAGACAACAGGATTTTAAATAACACAACTCGAATAGATTTATTCAAGCGTATGTCACCGGAATTGACGTATAGTATAGACTCAATGTTTGAAATCTTTGTTACTTATGGTAAGTTACCATATCTATAAGTTGTGAATTAGTGTACTCCAATTTATGATCATCCTTCTGTTTTAGATTTGATGGTTATTGTAATAAAGTCTAAACCTGAGCGTTTAGAGGGATATATCGAACTGGCGGTTTTGTGGTTTTACATATTTGTCCTTAAAGTTCTGGGGTTTTTTGAGTAATGGGTTTTGGTTTTTTCTCGGACACATAATTATTTTAAGGGAAGCCAATTTTGATATTTGGGAAAGGTAATATGGGGTGTTATAACACACGCACACTGCAACGTCCAGTAGTGCTCGGGACTAAAATAGCACATACAAAATCGTTATAAAAAACACTGTAGCGGACCTAACCAAAGGGAAAAATACGGCAATAGACCAGCAACTTAAATAAAACCAACTGCAGTTTTTGTACACTCTAAGGTAAAAGAAAATTACCCCACCATTAAACCCAATCACCATTAAAATCCAAATTACTCAATAGCAAATACGGACAACTAGTCCCTATAGGAGGAAAAAAAATCACAACTAGTAATACCATAGCCTACATGATAAGAGATAGCCTGCCCATTGGCCTCTAACGGTGTCCCTAAAACGATTAACCTGTTTAGTCATAATCACCGAGTGGTGGCGCTAGCGTTGATCTGTCTTTTTGCCATTATTTGCTATGTTAAGCCTGTGTCTATTATTCGCTGTGAACACAATTTTAGCATAATTTTAACTCAGTGTATTTAATTTTATTTTTTACATAATAATGGTCAACAATGGACATTCTGTTACCATTGCTGTATAAGAAACAAAATCTTTTGAGAGAATTAAAGATTCTGATTTTACCCTATGTAATTAGAAATCCTTTGTTTTCATGTGGAAATGATGATCACTGTGAACTCTTGTGTGTGAACTCTTATTATTATTATTAAGTTTGTTAAACCATATTTAGCAAATTACTCTAGGCCAGGCGATTACCCAAACTGGGGTTCGGAAAATCTTTCAGGGGGTTCGCCAAAAGTTTTCTGTAATGGCGAATTATTGTATAGTATTCATGCATGTTTGTATATTTAAAAGTTAGTGGGTCGTGCTACTCAGATCTTTGTGAAAGGGGTTCGCGAGTCAAAAAAGTTTGGGAACCACTGCTCTAGGCAGATTATTGATACTCACCAAAAAAAAAAAAAAAACATTTATTAAAAAAAAAACCTTGTATCACGAAAATTATTAAGAATTGTTCAAAGCTGATATTGTAAACAATTAACTGTTTTTAATAAGTGGATTTTTTTTTATTTACTGTTATTTCTTTCAATAGTTTTAAAACATTGAACATTTAGTTATGATAAAATTTTATTTTAGAAGTCATTTTCATTACTGAGATATTAAATACTGAGATATTAAATGTTTTCCAGAAATTAACAAAACAGTCATAACGTTAATTTAGTAAGGTTTTTGGAATAAAAAAACAAACAAATAAATCTCTTGAAAACATGGGAAGAATTTTAGTCGTGCTCGGGATCAGGAAAAAAATTCATTGTTTGTAATGAAAATTACAAAGTTTGGCATGAAACAAATTTTATTTAAAACAGGCTTTATGTTCACAAAAATGTAAGAATAATTTTAATGCAATGCCAACTCCTTGTTTTATGTATATCACTGTTTTTAATTATTTTGTATTATGTTTTTAAAGAATTCAGCCACTGAATAAGCGAGTGAACCCATAAGATATAGCAAACCTGTTGTAAAATTGCTAGCCGACATAAGGTATGCGTGAGGATTGTAAACAAGCAGACAATTAACAAGGGACAGGAATTGAAATAA
>JAHWFO010030049.1:425768-455605 GCA_023313115.1 Rhysida immarginata
TGCTTTCATCTTCATTTTCAACTAACATGGAGGAAATGAAATACGCTTTTTTTTTTTACCTCGTTCGCGTCCACGTCTTCTATCTGATTTCGGCTGTTGATGTTGCTGCTGGAGTTGATTTAACTGTTGTTGCTGTTGTGACTGCTGTTGCAATTGCTTTCTGCTTCTGCAGTTTCTGATGAAGTGGTCCCTTTTTCCACAAGCATAACAGTTATTGTTTTGCTGTGAGGAGTGATATCTACTTTGATGTTGTTGACTCCTTGTTGTAGACATAGCAGATGACTCTACCTCAGTATCTTTCTTTTTCTGATTAAGTCTCCCTTCTTCACTGATGAGCGAAGCAGCAATTTTTTCTAGTGTAAAGTCCTTCTGCTCTAGTGAATATAGATGTTGTACAATGTTATCAAATCAATCTGGAAGTCTTCTGATTACACTGAATACAGTAAACAACGAGTCCATGTCATAACCGGCCTCTTTGAGCTCTTTTACTTTTTGTCGAACTCGTGCGATATAGATGGCAATTGTTTCAACACCATCCTTGAATCGTAGTTCGAGGAATTCGTCAAGTAGCCCTGCAATACGGCTAAGAGTCTTTGGCTCGAAATTTTCCCGGAGTATTTTATCATGCTTCATATCCAGATTTAACATCTTCCACAATTGTATATACGTCTTCGTCAACAGAAAGAAGTATAAGAGTTTTAGACTGTATTTGTCTTCTCTTGAAGTCCTTTTTCTCTTTCTCAGTAGCTTCTTCTCGTGGTTTTAAATCTGGGTTTTTGATGAATTCCCAACAGACATGATGTTCCAGTAACAGCTTGCATTCTCTTTTCCATACTGCATAGTTGGATTGTGTTAACTTCTGGATGCCCTCTGTACTTAAGTTGAAGCTAGCCATTTTATTAATAAAAGTGGCTTAATCCTTTTTTTTTTTTTTTTTCGTCACCCTGTAGTTGCTTTGTTTTAACTCACGAACCTTGTTCGACTTGTAGGCCCATAACCTGTTGTTAAATTGCTAGCCGACAAAGGGTATGCGTGGGGATTGTAAACAAGCAGACAATTAACAAGGGACAGGAATTGAAATAATTTTATTTCAGAAGATGAAGAGATAAAAAAAAACCACTGTAAAGATCCAAGAACAATATTAATTACATAATTGTCATTAAGCACAAACTTTTTATCATATAATCTTTCTAGCATAACAATTATTCTTTAACTTTATATAATATTATTTGCCTAATATCTGACACAAAGAAAACTTTACTTTAAAATTGCCGTCTAGTTTTAATTCATATCATGCAGTTAATTTTACCGTTCTTACATTTATTAAATATTTAATTCAAATTCCATGGCTAACAATGTTTAAATAATGTGGCAGCTATTTAGGACTTATATAATTAATTTATGTTTACAAACCTTTTATTCTTGGCGGAAATCTTTATATACAGAAACATAATCTTTTGATTGATGAATCTTTCCATAGAAACTCAACTTAAGTCATTACACGACTATATTTTATGTTCAACTTAATGGAGAAACTTTGGAGCGTTCTTCTATGCCGCACGTATTCAAATCGATTGTTGAAAATTATTATATTTTGAAGGCCTTGAAATCACTTCAGATGTTGCAACAATAAAAGGCAATTCATAGTTCACAAATTAACGGCAGCTAATTAGTGCAAAATTTTTTTTTTTTTTAATATTATAACAAAACCTTAACAGATCAACAGCGGCGCGCCTAGAGAGAAAATCGGTAAATGCCCTTGGAAAAAACGGCGACATTTTTTTCAACATCAGCGTGAATGGGCGGGCTATCTCTGATCATGTAGGCCACTGATATAGGCCATGGTAATACCAGTTAGGATAAAGGTTCCCCACAAAAATTTCACTCGACAAAGAAGTTACGATTCAACCCTCTGGCACACAATTTTATTTCAGACTTCATTAATAATTTTTTCTTATTTTATCTGTAAAAATATAAGAGAAGAAAAACGAATACAAGCCTAACTTCACACTATATTAAAAAAGAAAAAGTTACAATTATAAGATCCAAGACATTGAATGCGCTTTTCTCTTAAAAATGGCAATCACACGGACAGCTCTCAAGATCAACAAAATAACGGGTCGTGACCTGCTGGGTAACATAAAAAAAAAAGAAGGGAAGAAATATCCTACCGAACCCTCCTCAAAAAAAAACTGTAACGGGCAACAGCTATCCTTGTGACTATCTTTTCCAAAAAAAATTCAGCGCTTACAAGACATACAGGGTTACAGAAAAAGTTGACTTATACGTATATTTAAGGAGGTAATTATTTAGGTCGTTGCCGATAGATTTGACCTTATAACCTACTATCCAAAAGTTAACCGTTTTCTTGATATGTGACTTTTAAATAAACATTTACTCTTTGCGGTCTGGGACCGCTTTCTCTGTCATTTTGTGTTTGATTTGCCTACTCAACTGAGGGTATTATACCTTTTTAGATAGTTAAAAAGACGTAGAAGTTATTAAAATAACTTGCAGGATAACTTCCATAGAACTTTTTTTAACTAATGTGCTTTTTAACTTTTTAAAGTTGGGAACACTTAATGAAAACATCTACATGCAAGTTGTTTCAAGTTTTATTATTTATTTTTATAAACTGGCATACCCCCTACGTAAAAACAGCAAAATATTGGACCCTAGAGTCTGGAAATTAATAAAAAAAAAAGTTGAAATTAGAGCAAAAAATGATATTTTTTCTTTTAATTTAAACGCAGTGGCTACGTTCACGGCTACCGTGAAGGTATAATGGCTCACGACAGTAAGGAGTGACGTCACATGTTATTGCCGCGAGTTGTTTCGCGGCACATTTCATGCAGCGGACGGCCGTAGCAGTGAACAAACATATTGTGCAAATGTTCAACTGGAAAAATATGTTCAATAGGAAGAAGTTTCAAGTCGTATCAAGAGTTGGAGGAGTTGGAGAGTTTTATAAATTAATGGCAACAAAAATCTTTTGTCAATCGCATTCTGTTTGCTAAATCATAAATATATAAATAAAGGGAGTCATAATTCTTCCAAGAATTATAGTATTTAATTTTCAGTATTTGAATACACAAACTTACTAGAGTACAAATTTATTAGTGGGTGAACGGGGAAGGGGAGGGGGAGGAGTAAATTCACAAGTAAACACGGAGATGATAACACTGTACAGGGCCCTTAAAGACCATCAAAAAATAGAATAGCAATGTCTGCAGACCCACTCTTTATCTCTTTGTCTTAATCGATAAAATTGGTTTCAAAACTTTAAAAGTTCCACACTTTCAGGACCTCTGTCTCCTATACGGTTGGATCAAATTGGAAAAACACCAAGAATAAAACATTACTCGAATATTATGTACAATCTAAATATATTATTAAAAATAGGGGTTCCTAATTAAGACTTCAAAGTTACCCCCCCCCCCCCCCCCCCCCCCCCGCGGGGGGGGGGGGGTAATTTTTTAATTAATGAATTTCCCACGCGAAATAATTCACTTTTGATTTTGGACATTTTTCGTACAATGCTTAGTTCTCGAGATATTCAGTTGTCTTGTATATTACTTTGTTTTTGTATTATATGACTGTTTCACCCCTTGTTGGCCTACCCCTTGTTAGGGGCGATAAGAGTGAGGGGTTAAGTGTTCGTTTCCCCAACTAAATTTTTTTCTTTCTGAGATTGACTTAAAAACTCATGATTTCAGAAAATACATGTACATTGAAATTAAAAAAAAAAAAAAAATTCGTTTATACTTATCTGACAAATTTTGTGCTGCAACTATCTCCCCTGAAACGGCAAAAAGCACAACCAAATTAATATTTGAGAGTACTTAATACTGTGCCTTGACGTATTTTTATGACAATTGGTTAATTTTTTTTTCCAAAAATGAAGATACGGCTGTAGCGTTCATATCAGCGAACCAAAGCCAATAAATTCGACATCTACGGACTCCTCACATTAAGACAAACTTTTTTGGAAATAACTTGTTTGCTTCTGATGAGCCAGTTTTGAGTTATAAAGGTTTACATCTCCCCCTCTCCCCCTTGAAAAAATGTTTCCTTTTCTTTTCTTTCCAACTCCCGGCAACAACTGTGACGTCACTTCTCATAAAAAGGACGCCACTCCTTACTGTCGTGAGCCGTTACGCCTTTACGGTAGCGTGAACGTAGCCACAGCCTAACTTAAAAGTCACATATCTAGTAAGCGGTTAACTTTTGGATAATCGGTTATAGGGTCGGCAACGACCTAAATAATAACGTCCTTAAAATCTAGGTCGACTTTACCTGTAACCCTGTATATTTTTTCTTTCGCAGCAATACGGTTCTACTCTGCTTCGGCTTTATCAACCCATCTTCAGTTTGCTTGGATGGCCCGGATTTACCATCTGACCAATGAAACCTTCCTCGCCGTCTTTTCTTCTCCAGTTCACGGTATGGGTAGTCTTTCTTCCATGAGGAAAAAACTGTTGGGAAAATGCTTACAAAGGAATTATCAAAATTATACTATTAAACTTAATCTCCACACCGAAAAAATGCAATAAATCTAATGCTAATGATTAACTAAACATTTTTCATGGTACCATATAAATCCACTCAAGAGCGCTCGTCTAAATCCAAATAGAAAATTCACCAATAAACTGCACTTAATAATTTTTTCGAAGGCCTTACCGAAGGTTATCCCTATCCTTACTCGGCTCTCTTCCATTAACAAATAGTTATCTGTTTTTTGTATCACATTCAATTACAGATGGCGGTTGTTCTCCCATCGATAGATTTTTCCTGCATATTGGCATCAGGAGTTGTAGACAATCCTTGAACATGCATATAAAAAGTAAAGCAAACTACAAATCATGCTTTATATTCTTTTTCCAAGTCATTCGAAGATAAATTCAATGAGTATCAAGTCAGTAAGCTTTTGTGAGCTGTTGTCACGGAATGCACTTATCTGTGAATGGTTTCCATTTTGATTCTATCTTCTCGGTATCTCCTTTTTGCTGAGGACAGTTCGAACGAACCTTGGAGTAATAAGTAATGGACGTAGCACTCACTTCTAATTCATTGCTAGAATCGGTCTCCCTACTGCGATCCAGATAAGGTCAAAGACCCGTGGCGCCATCTACATCGCGTAGACAGCTTTGGAAAACACCACTGAAAGCAACGATAATTTACCACTATAAATGATTTTTGATTGCCTTTTTAAAATTAAAAAAACACGGTTTTTAAAATAACATGCATGAGGTCCAGCCACCATTTGCATTGTTAATCAATTTTTTCTGAGTAAGGAAAATTGCAAAAAAAATAAATTATTTTTTTTCAGGCGATTTAGAATAGAATAATTCGTTTGTGACAGGATAGTTGACATTGTACAGCTTGTTACATGTTATGCTCATTCAAATTTATGTAATTTAAAGAATTGTTTAAAATCTTTTTATTTTATATAAATTTTTTTTATAATTTTTAACTCGTATATATATAATATATTTTTTTAATTTTCTAATTGGATGTTTGTTTTCAATAAACTTAATTTTTAATTTGTTTTAATGAAACATTTTACTTCAATTTATTATTTCAAAATACATAAATACAATTTAATTTTATTGTTAACAAAAAATTAGAATGTATGTTTTTATTAACACAGAAATTAATGGAAAATTTTTTTTTATTATTTGTTTTATTCTACCAAGCTAATAACAAATCCTCACTGATGAAGGATTTGTGAAATCCGAAATGCGCATCTGAGGAAATAAAAAGAATTGATGTGGACTAGTGTTTTTTTGTATTTTTTATACGTCGGTATCCACAGTTTCGGCAATTATTCCTGTAAAACTGTGTTCTGTTCTGAATTCTTTAACAATAAAAAAAAAGTAAAAACCAGTGAAAAAATTCAAATGTACACATTTCTTATTCTAAATTTATTATTTATTTATTTATTTATATATTAAAACTTATTTTCAAATTTATTTAAAGGGCCTAAAAGGTTCGTAGACATCTCTCAACAGAGATACGTAAAACTGAAATATAAAACACAAATGATCAAAATTTAAATTAAAATTTCTCATCACAGTCAATCATTGATAACCAAATATCCAATTTATTTTTTAAAATATTCAACGTAGGGGATTCAACAATAGATTGTTCCAGGTATCTAATGCAGCTTGTTCCACATATCTAATGCTCTGTATCCAAAATTATGCAAATTAAATAAATGAAAACATATTTTTTTTGACAGGGCAAATGCATGTTTGCGAAAGGAATTGTTTGGGAAGGTCCCCAACTAGAACAATCCATTTTATAATGTCCCATACCAATAGACTTAATGTACTAAATCAGATCTCCCCTAACACGTCTAACTTTGTGTAGTCATATTTAACTGATTAAGTCTAACAAGCTTAGTAGCTCTACATTGAACCCCCTCAAACAAATTACTATCCTTAACAAAAAGTGGTGAGCACAAATAATTATTAAGTTCCAAATGTGGCCTGATATAAGTATTATAAACTAATTTAAAACTATAACGAGGCAAACTACCAAAAGATCTCTTGATTTACTGAATATATCAAGATTTAAAGTTCTCTGGATTTAAACCAATCATTCATTTGGTACAAAATAATTTATACCAAAAGATCTCTTGATTTAAACCAATCATTTTGTTGGCTTGATTTACTGAATATTTTGTATGGGCAGACCAGTCAAACCTGTCATCCACTAATACGCCAAGGTCCATCTCAATTAAAGTTTTAGATAAAGTATAATCATTAAATTTATAGCAAGTCAAGAGTGACCTTTTACCACAATGCAAGACCTTACACTTGGCCAAATTGATTGACATCATCCAACCTTCAGCCCATTCAGACAAATAATCAATATATTTTAGAATAACTTTACAATCCACAACTGTATTAGCCACATTAAATAACTTAGTATCATCAGCAAATTGACTCAAATGAGAAAAATATTATTACTTAAATCACAAATATAAATTAAATAAAATAGGTGACAATACAGCCCCTTGTGGTAACCCAGTAAAAATAGGCTTCCAGTTTGAAAAATCATTATTTAACTTCACCCTAAAAATCTACAATCCAAATAACTTGACAACCAAATAATAGTAGTTTCATGAAAACGTAATACAGATAATTTATACAATAAGAGTTTATGTACAATTCTATCAAAAGCCTTTTCAAAATCAATAAAAATAACATCAATAAGATTAAAATTATCCAAATAATTCATTATATCACCAGCTGTAAGAAGATTGGTATGCATAGATCTAGCCTTAAGGAACCCATGCTGGTTACCCCAATCAAAGTTATTAATCTTTAGAAAGACTAAAAAAGATTGTCAAATATATGTCTCTTCAAAATCTTAAAAACAAGATTGGTCAGACTAACCGGTCTATAATTCAAAGGATCAGTCCTATCACCCTTCTTTAAAAATAGGAATTATTGAAGATATCTTAAATTCATCAGGGACAATATTTTGCTCAATTGATTTATTAAAAATAATAGTAAGAAGACCCGATAAACTATCAGCACAATTTTTCAAAAACAATCCCGAGATATTATCTGGGCTAGCTGCTTTTTTGGGATTCATATTAGAAAGCCTATGTGCAACCTCAACAGCACTTATTGGAGGAATTTTAAATATATCATCATCCTTAAGATTTGCAAATATAGCAAAAGGATTTTCATCCAATAAGGTCACAGGAATTTTAACTTTGTCATTATCACAATCAATTATAAACATCTAAGCATATTGAATCAGTCAAAATCTCAGCCGCTTCCTCATCATTAGAGGATAATTATTATTTATACTTTTCACCTTAATACCTATGTCCTTAACAGATAGTTTATTTTTCATATAATAATGAAAAAACTGTCTAGGATTAGATTTACAACTTACTTTGTTTACATTTTTTCACTTCTAATTAATTTTACATGATTATTTCTCATCTTCTGATGTATTAAATAATTTTCAAAAGAAGAGTATTTCTTCGACTTTTTCCAAGCCTTTCTTTTTAATAACCGTGCTTCTTTAGTATTTTTATAAATTACATAATTAGTACATGATTTTTTTAATAACTAAAATGGGAAACCTTAGCCTTAATAATTTTATTTATCTCCCTATAAAAAACCTTAGTAGCTCTAATGACATCTAGATTTTTTTACAGCAATATCAGCCGAAATAATCTCATTATGAATGACCTCATAATTGGCTCTGCTGAAATCTTTCCTAATAATATCAGTAGGTAAAGATTTAATTACCCTACTCTTTATATAATCAAATACAATTACTGCATGATCACTAGTACCAAATGGTTCGGAAATAACAATATCATTAATAGCTCTAGCATCTTTTGACAAAATAATATTTAAAATATTGGCACTGGTCGACGAATAATGAGTAGAAGAGGTAATAAATTGATACAAAAAATTTTCATTGATGACCTCCATAATAGCATCCTCTACTTTTCTGGTACCTAAAGTTGAAGAATATATTGACTGCTCTAAGTGAGGACAATTAAAGTCACCCACAAATATAGTTTTTTCACTTAGCCAAACCAATAAAGTTACGAACAAATAAATCATCTTTATTTATCTACAAATAGATTTATCAACAAATTAATCTAACCTAGCCTAAATAAAATATACAAAGAATACAAATGAAATAGTAACAACAAAAATATATAAAATATAATAAAAATCAAATAATTTTCAAATTTATTCTTCATCACTTTTTTAAGTAATAACAAAAAGAAAAAATCTTGCATCAAGAAAATTTGTTCAGCTATATGTTCCTCTCAGTTTTTGAAATGATCTCCAAAATTCTGTACAAATTTCATGTGTGTTGAGTTTTGAATCCTGTTAACCTTTTGGGGGATGATGCGGGAGAGGCTAAAATTTAACAGGGGTCAAATGATTATATTAACGCTTTCAACCCGAAAACGAAATAAAGTCCCTGTCCCTTCCCCTCCAACATCCTTCTATACTACAAGCAGGACAAACGGTACACTTTCCCAAAGCTGTATTTTGTTTTTGTATATTTTTTTCTGTAATTTATTTATATTTTTGTATATATTTTACTTGCAATATTTTTATATAACTTCAACATGCCTGTACACTTTTAAGACAGTCATTTTAATTTTCTTATGGGAAACGTAATTTTCTCTTAAAAAGCTGGAGGGGGAAGTAGTTATATTAGGGATCAACCCTTTCAACCTAAAAATGAAATGAACTCTACCTTCTGTCCTCCCCTCCAACTGCCTTTTTATATTAACCCAGACTGTAGGGGACAAGGTCACCGTGCTTTTTTAATGTCAAATAACATATCTATTTACCCAATTCCTATTGTGCCTATTTTAAAGGGCTTAAGTAGTAATTTAAGAATAACAGTATTTTTAATTGAATAATGGCAATCTTAGCAATAAAACAAAATAGAAAATGTTACTCTTATTACAAAATGATTTAATAAGTTATTTAATAAAGAAATAATCTCATTTATTTGTAAGCTAATAAATAATAAATAAAAGATTCCCGCTTATAAAGTGATTTCGACCTAAAATGAATGAAGCAAATTGCTTTGTAATTGCAATAAAGATGTCAAATTGACACTGTCAATTATAAACAAACAACGAGTTAAATACTCAAATTCTTCAGTGAATTTAAAAATCTCGATCGAGTTTGCATTTCCACCGAATTGTCCTCCACCCAATTGATGTTCACCGAATTGTCGCGTCCACCCAATTGACGTTCACCAAATTGTCGCGTCCACCGAATTGAACGTCCACTGAATTGTCGCATCCACCAAATTGAATTTCACCGCATTGTCGTGTCCACCAAATTGACGTTCACCGAATTGTCGTTCACCCAATTTTCGTCCACCGAATTGTCATCTACCCAATTGTCGCAGACCCAAGTTGGACATAGTGCCTTATGCATGTTATTTTTAAAACTGTGTTTTTTAATTTTAAAAAAGAAATAAAAATAATTAATAGTGGTATATTAGTGTTGCTTTCAGTGGTGTTTTCCAAAGCTGTCTGCGCGATGTAGATGGCGCCACGGGTCTTTGACGTCATTTGGATCGAAGTAGGAAGACCAAGAATCGTCGAGTGCAACATCCATTACTTATTAGTCCAAGGACCTAATGAAGCACATCTCGTCAACTCCTTGTCAATGGTGAGAGGATCCTTTGCTGTTTATCGTCTAAATCATTGTTAATGTAATGCGATAAATTGAGATATAATGGATGATGTACTGTGTCCCTTTTGGAGGAAGGCATACCGTAACCCGAAGTTGTGCCATCTACATCGCGCAGACAGCTTCGGAAAACACCACTGAAAGCAACGCTAATTTACCACTATTAACTATTTTTATTGTTTCAGTTGTTTGCCTTTCTTTCTAGGAGGTGTTGCGTTGAATCAGTTTCGATGTGCTGTCACAAAATGTCTCCCTGGCTGAAGTCTGGAAGAGAGAACCATCGCCTATGAGATCAAGGACATAACTAACTGTCCTAGTCATTTTTCCTACCCAAGAAACATCAAAATCAAAAAAACTACACATTACGTGGCTTGAGCTCACATGCTAAAATTCTTAAAATTTTTTGGCTTGTGCACTCTTCATTGTTACTTTCTTCTATGTGCCAGTAACAATGTCTATAGATATTTATGGTCATCGAGCTCCATTGTTAAAATGAAGCTAAAGTTCCTAGCTCCCCGTAGGGCGGGTACTCTATTGAAAAGTGGCACTGCATGTACAATCGGCCCAAGTGCGCCTGCAGCACCGCCCTATCGGCAGATAGAAACTCTACTTTCATTTTCAGTGTCAATGAAAAACTCTATCGCAGGTCACGGTCGGCCTTAGTGTCACCTATACGCCATCTGGCGCGATCTGTTTTCCTTAGCTTCTCGAAACAATGGAAAATGGCCGAAGCTCGAAGACCATATATATCTATAGACCGTGATACAAGTTAAACATAAAAGGCTTAATCTACAACAATACATAATTACAACAAAAAAAAGAAAACAAAACGATATAAACCTTGCTTCATTTATGTTAAAGGCTTAAATCTAATCATAAATAACCACAACAGCTAAACACAAATATATCATTTGACAAATAAATGATAGACAAGACTAAACAGAGTATAAAAAAAAACCGACTTTGATGAAACTTTCACTATCGCCTAGCTTTATCCGTTCTTATCTTGAAAACTACTGAACCGATTTTGATGAAATTTGAACTGTTCCATTAAGTTGACAGATACTTAATCCAATAAAAAAAGAATTATTGCAATTCGATTTCTAGTTTCTGAGAAATACGTGGACAAACATATATATAAACTGCAACGCGGTTTTTTTTACAAGCGGTACCAGTTCAAGCATCAGGTCTAGGTCGCAAAAGAAGGACGAGAATAAAACTAAAGAAATTGATTGGGTAGTAGGATAGAGAAAAGGTTTAAGAAGCTAATGATAGAAACAAAAGTGAAATAAATTTAAAGTTCCAGAGTAAAAGTTAATTTTAAAATTCTAGAAAGAGTCCTCAGACGTTCCAAAGTTAATTCAAGCAGAACCCCTTAATCCAAAGAAAAGCCCCGGATAACACTAAACCTACCAATAGAAGTTAAAGAAAAATAGTAGGTGGAGACCGAATCCAAACAAAAAAATGTCGCTTTATTGCTTCACAAAATGATAATGATAATAGGTGATATTTAAAAGAACAAGGTAATAGTCTTCTTCTGAGTTGACGTCGCAGTCTTGTGGGATAGATGGTCGGAAGTCACGTCGAGAGGGTGGATTGGTCCAGGGTAATCATGGCACAGAAGAAGACAGTTAGACAGCAATCTTTTGTTTGGAAGTTGTCAGAAGGAAAAACCGACCACCATATGTAGTGTTTGTGCAGTGGTCGCAAAAACTTCTAGTGTAGAAAAAAAAAAAAAACCCCGCTGATCGGAGTGTGGATCCTGGAAAAGAAATAAGAACAAAAGCAAAGAGCCAAAAAATAGAAAAAGAATGGTTAGTACGTGTAAGTCAATGAGCAAAGAACGGGAGGTAGAAAGTACACAGGAGAATCCACTGGAAGAGACATTGCCAGACGTAGGATGACTAGGGAGGGAAAACAGCTAACAAAAACATGGGACACGAGGCGCAGTGAACAGCAAAGCGAAGGGCAGACGGATTCACACTCCGGACCGTAACAGGACTGAAAAAGGAAAAAACATAAACAGATATTTACAGATGAGGAATAATGGGAAAATCATAATTTTAATCTAGTGAATAAACTGGAAACAAACACGTCGAGTAGCCAAAGGTCCGGTGTAATATTCTGTTCATGGGGCATAATCCATGTCCGTTTGAGTATTTGCCTCATAAATATTGAATAGCAAGAAAACAACAAAACATAGGGCAGTCGCAATCCGGCAGGTCTACCGGAAACCAGTAGAAATTATAAGGTGGAGGAGAAGGGCCAAGCAGCACAAAAAGAGTCACGAACAACGTTACTCATGCCAGGTAAACTGGGGAGGCGAAGCGCACCAAAAAATACTCCAGCGCTACTAGATTTTAAGCTGTCAACAAAATCCTGCAAATATTACGCAAAAAGAATGCCTCAATTACTGAACCAAGGAAACTGAAAGAATAAAGTTCGTAACCCTGGGCACACTATGGGAGAGAACTATCAAGACTGTTAATTAAACACTGGCTCCGCGTAATTGGGCAGAAACAGCGATGCTTACCGAATGCATCATGTAGTCCCTTTAATAAGAAGGGGGACTACTGTAACCTCCAAAAAAAAAACCTCTCTAACAGCGTCGATCGAAAAAGAAGCGACTTAAGAGGGAGGTTTGCGAAGAGGAGGAAAATTTGGGGGATGCCCAGAAGCACTTTGAAACCCAAACCTCCCAAACGGAAGCCGGAATGGCTTCCACTACTAAGGAGACTGACTCTTAAAATCGTGACCGTAATGGAAAAATTGATTACTGAATGACAGGTTCATGGCTAGGAGCATGGAAAAATCATTGCATTTCATTAAAAGCTGACAACAGCAGACGTGTAGTAGCATGCATTAACACAGCAATTGTCGCCGTCATAGCAGAGCAAGTGGCCTGTCGGACCTCCAAAAGGGGATGATCATTGGCTATCGGGACAAGGGGGGCAGCATTTCAGAACTTTGTGAACTGCTCTAGGGATGCCGTTGTGAAGGTGTACCGCGACTGGACGAACCAACAGTTTCGAGCAACCGAAGAGGTAACTGTGGGCCCCACAGGCCATCGATCCTAGAGGCGAGCATCGGTTACGCTGCCAATTGGTTAAGACCAATTGACGTGCTACTGTAGAGCAACTGGCACAGTAAATGAACAGTGGGGCCACTAGGCGTGCCAGCACCAAGACAGTGCAATGATCCCTCTTGAGGTTGGGGCTCCGGAGCAGGCATATGGTAACAGTACCCATGTTGATGCCTGTGCACCGCCGAAAATGCCTCCAATTCGCAATGGACTATTGCCATTGGACCTCGGCCGAGTGGCAAAGGGTTGCTTTCTCTGACGAGTCGCGGTTTCTGGTGAACAGAGTGGACGTACGATGGAGAATTCGCCGGGAAGCATC
The DNA here is from genome assembly GCA_023313115.1 of Rhysida immarginata. NCBI lineage: Eukaryota > Metazoa > Arthropoda > Chilopoda > Scolopendromorpha > Scolopendridae > Rhysida > Rhysida immarginata. The sequence continues at coordinate 439,378 of JAHWFO010030049.1, forward strand.
TGAGAACAGGCATCCCGACACCATCGTTGGCAAACGACAGACTGGTGGGGGAGGTGTGACTGTTTGGGGGATGTTTTCGTGGTATGGTCTGAGCCCACTGATACTGCTGGAGGGTACACTGAATGTTGTTCATTACCTGACGATCGTCGCAGGCCAGGTACACCCCTTCATGTCGGCAGTGTTTCCTCAGGGTGATGGCACCTTTCAACAGGACAATGCTCCCTGCCATACTGCCGAAATTGTTCACGACTTGTTCGAGGAGCATGAGGATGAATTCAAGTTACTCCCATGGCCACCAAACTCCCCAGACCTCAACCTCATTGAACAATTGTGGGGCCATCTCGATCGCCATGTCCGCAAACTGGGCCCTCCACCACGCACGGTGATAGAATTACGAGATGCACTGACCCCGATTGTTCCCAGATACCTGCAGCTACCTTCCGAGGACTTATTGACTCTCTGCCACGTCGACTAGCTGCTGTGCTTGCCGCCAAAGGTGGATATTCCGGATACCAGCAGGTGGTCATATTAAAGTGTCCCGACCCTGTTTATCCCCCTTTTTCCTTTTTTTTCCCTTGCCTTTAGGAATGCTGCTTACTCGCTCTGACTTCATTGGGTATAAAGAAAATTAAATTCTAAATCCTTTTATTCAGTTCAAAATGCTCGAGAATCACCCACGTAGTTTTTCATGAATTTTACACTGAATACTCTACGATCAGTAGGCTTATCGTAAGCGGATCACCCTGTAAATATTGTAATCGTATAAAGCGACTACTTGAAACGGCCCCATAAATAATGGACCTAAAGTTTTTCCGTTCATTCTGTTCGAAGAGATTAAATTGCTTCATACCCATACTTTATCTCCCACCCTTTTTTAACACTTAATACAAATTTTAAAGTCAGCAATAATAATTTCATACAGAAAAAAAAACCCTCCTACCCTGAACTAAAAAAATTAGACCCCACCCAAGGTACGAAAAAATAACTAAGACTGTGCATAACCATGGTTTCTCCCAATTCGCTGCCTCGACCCCCCCAACCTGTTTTAACGTGGGCTGGTTGAAAGAAATGAAAGGGCCGCTTCCCACGCCTGTGAAGTCCCAACTAAAGGATGTTGCAGATAACTATAAGGCAGTATAACGAGAAGCCTACCCGCTCTATTGCAGGGGTCGGCTCGAAATCAAATGATAATTGGGTAATTTTATCAAAAACATGACAGTTTTGACGATCACCCCCCCCCCCTCTCCGACTATGGAAAGTGCTGGCTGCTGCATGCTACCTTCATCTTCCTCCATTCGAGCTGGCCAAACGACCGAGCTGGCCCCTGCAATTGAGCGAGTAGGCTTCCCTGCTCAGTTCCTGTTCAGAGGGGGAAGCAAAATAAATAGAATTTAAAGGGTGGTGCTTTAAAAGAAAGAACCCCAAAACTTAATAGTAAACGTGGCTCGTTAAAAGACTTTTATTTTGGTTTAAAAATTGCGATATTTATTTATAAAATACAAAAATTCTGTACAAAAGAATGTACAATATGATGTCATTGAGGAATAGGCATTGCAATATCAATTACAAAAGAAAATATTTCTCGGAATAAAATAAAGAAATACTTAAATGTACGTTAAATACAGCAAAACACTGTAACGAGAAGTATTAATCGCTACGTTGAGCGAATTGAGGTTAAATATAAAAAAAATTGAGACAGACCAATTCGTTATAAAGAATAAGGAAAAGAAATTTCAAAATTCCCATTTAATGTCTAAAGAAAGACTGTGAAATCATAATTATTAATGGGAAATAAGAATTGAAAATGTGCAGCATGGCGTCCCTTATGCGCATTATTGTTGAATAGCATTAAAAGAAATTTCATTATTACCTTATGGGTAAACCCGAAAAACAATGCTGCTCGGTAAAGAATCATGGCTGCCGCGGAAAAATGAGAAATTGAATAAGAAACCAAACTTCGAACGGTAGGGTAGAAGTAATTTGCAGAGCATTGGAATGAAAATGATATATGGAAGTTGAACGTCATGCTGCAGGCTAGTAAGGACGTGGAGGACCAGAAGGAGGGACGACTGGTCAAGCCAGAAGCTGGAAGTGGTCTGTCTGAAATAAAAAAAACAGTAACCACGGGAAGAACATCAACAATAGTGGGACACACATCCTCGTGATCACGGAAATTATTCGCGAGGGACAACTAGCTGCAGACAGTGATAATCACGTGGAGATTTTTTTAATTAACCTTTATTAAAAAAATATATACTCAACAATCACTGTCTGCAAACTAGTAAAAAAAACTTAAAGAATAGAAAAAACAGAATAATTAACTACAAATAAATATATATATATTTTTAAAATCTGAGTTTTCCCGAACAAAGCCCCCTGCAATTTTCTTGAACACAAAAAAATGGTCATTTGCACAGAAAGAAGTTTAGGTACTGACGTTACATATACAGATTCAAAAACAAAATGTCTAAGTTACAATAAACAAATAAACATTTATGCCTTTATTATTTCCTTTCATTTTTGTATGTTTAGCCTTTTTAGCAAAAGAAGACAAAAAAGTATAATTTGCATTTTGGTATACCATAATTAAAATGTATATTAAACGTACAATACGTTAATAAATGTTAAAAAAACATATCATGCAGTAAAAAAACAATTTGGTTCACGTAAGGTAAGAACAAGCCCAAAAAATATCCTTTTGTGATTTTAAAGCTAAAGTCATTTAACAAAAAATATTGCGTTTAGAACCCCTCTCATCCCGCGAAGTAAATAACTTTGCAATTATGAAGTTTAAAGGAACAAGATAAACTTTGTAAATACCCTCGTGTAGGCCAGCAAACCAATGAGTTAAGTAATTTAATATAAATAATTACTTATCCTGCTCAGATAAGGATAACAAATCCAGGAATCTGCGTAAAGCAGGGGCAGGTAAAGATTTAGTTAGCGCGTCTGCCAGCATGTCGGGGGAAGAACAGCAGGTAAGAATCACATTCTGAAGATTAATTTCTCGCGCGATGAAATTATGCATTCTCAAGATGTGTCTTGTCCTACTCTTCGATTCTAATGCTCCCAGACATGCTATGGCAGACGTTGAGTCAGTATAAATGATTGTGGGGAAAGAACAAACTCCCCTTGTCCTAACTCGGTTATGAGGTCCCAAAGACATTTCAGTGACTTCACGCATTCGTTTATAGTGATTATTTCGGCTTCGCAGCTGCTCAGGGCGACTAAACGTTGCTTCTTAGATGACCAGGTTATGGTATTTTTCCCCATTTTGATCAAAATTCCAGAGTATCCTTTACTCTGTGGGGTGACACACCAGCTAGCGTCAGCGAATGCGCACAAAGGACCCATAGATGGGAGATCGGCATCGGTGGCTCAGGGGTCACCTCTAATGCCTGAGGACGCGGGTTCGACCCCGGCCGAGGAAGACGAGGATTTTTTTCAGGGGGAAAATCCTGAGATCATGTACTTCCTTCGGAAGGGAAGTAAAGCCGTTGGTCCCGTGTAGTCGTTTGCCAGCTGCACGTTAAAGAACCCTTGCGAGGCAAAATTTGCGGCCCCTATAACGCCGTCCTGAAATGACCATGGCAGTTGAAAAGGACGTTAATACCAAACAAACCAAACCAACCGTACATGGAGTAAAAACGAGTGATGTGTCGCAGGTGTGTTTAAGATAAGAAGCGACGCCCTTAAGAGCAGTCATATGCAAATGTGTAGGCGAATTAGCATATGTCGACAGCCTAGTAATGGCAAAAGCTATATTCGGCCGCGTGCAAGTCATTACATACATTAAGGAACCGAGAAGAGATTGGTAATTGGTAGAATCGACTGGTTGTGAATACGCAGTATCATCAAGGTTCACATGAGGGCTTAGTGGCATGGTCTTTGGTTTGATGTTTTGAAGGCCATAATCATGCAGGATTTGCTTGATATAATGTGCCTGTGACAGATGAATTGAACCGTTCACTTGTGACACATTCATACCTAGCAGATGCTTTACCACTCCTAACTCCACAAGGTCGATTTCTTGTTTCACTTTGTCCATGATGGAGGTTAGGATGGAGACATTTGTTGTTGCTGCCACGATGTCATCCACGTAGACTGTTAAGAGAATGGTGCACCCAGCATTGGTGTAGTAGAAAAAACAATCGTCTGCTCTGGATGGAGTGAATATTAATCGGGTAAGAAGCTGACACAATTTTACGTACCAGCATCTTCCACTTTGTTTGAGGCCGTAAAGTGATTTACGCAATTTGCAGACGTGATTAACTGACGTTGATAATCCCTTGGGTGGCGATAGATATATGGTGTGGTCTATTGGTGCGTGAAGATATGCACATTTGACGTCATACTGCGCAGTGACATCCCTGTATTTGCAGCAAGTGCAAACAGTAAGCGGAGGGATTCCATTCTGATGACAGGTGAGAAACTTAACTCATACTGGCTCCCGTAGACTTGTGACAAGCCGTAAGCCACCAACCTTGCCTTGAATCTGAACACCGAACCATCAGGATTGTATTTGATGCGGTAGATCCATTTGCTCGTTAAAATTTTGACATTTGGTGGTGGAAGCTCTAAATCCCAGACATGATGAAGCATGAGTGAATTCAGTTCATCTTGCATGGCCTGTTCCCATTGATGACGTTGGGGAAAAGTTAGTGCTTGTTCATAAGACTGGGATGTGATTGGCGGAGTGATTAGCAAGTCGGAGTCAGTAAAGTCAGGATGACATAAGGCGGCACGTTGTTTTTCTGCCTTCTCTTTTAATCTTTGTGAACATCGTAATATCGGTTATGGGACTTCAACGGGTGGTTGGTTCACTGGGGATTTAGACGAACAAACTGGAGCATCTTCCATCGATGTGGTTTCTGATGGAGGTGTGACCACTAACGTGTCCTCAGTATCAGATAGGACCTGCATTCTTGTCTCCTCTAATGTTAAAGTGTGTGAGATTGGCGGTACGCTCTGAATGATATGTGGTTTATCAGGCTGGGGTGCTTCAAAGACTGGGGGTTCCATGTGAATTGGAAATACCAGACGAACAGATGATGGATCTGATTTTCTTGTGAACTCTGGAATTACCTTAGGAAAGAAACGAACGGTACGTGCTCGTAAAAACTTGCTCTCATTGAGCGCATATATAAGGTACCCAGGAGATGAAGCGGAGTATCCCATAAAAACACCACTTTTGGCATGGTCAGCCTGGTCCCAGAATCAGTGCGGAACTTTTGACGATGCAAGAAGAACTCGAATTCCATCGCAAATGGAGCGTACGTTTCTCTCAGCAACACCATTTGACTGGGGGTTCTCAGGAACGGTGAATTGTTGAGATATGCCTTGCTTCATACAGAACTCACCTAGCTCCGCATTGGTGAATTCTGTTCCATTATCGGAACGTATATATGCCAGATTTTGTCCTGTAGAGCGTTGTAAAGCTTTAGTATTAAGTCTGTTAACGCTTTTGGCACTTCACATTTTTGTCGGAGTAGCACAAACGAAAGTTTTTCATGAGAAATCATCGACGGCTACTAACAGGAATTTGTTTCCATGGATAGAAGTGGTAGGCATTGGTCCCACTGTATCCACGTGAAGTAGCTGTAAAGGACGGGTTGACCGTTGACCTTGTACAATGTTGTGAGGGGCGTTGCATAATCATGCCAGAAGGCATGCAACACATGGTTGGTCATCAATTAATGGCGGCAAAACTTCAAGACCGCGCATGCTATGGTTTTTCACAGCTGTGGTGAGTTTTTTAATGACGGATGTCCCAATGCATTGTGAATGTCACTATAAGTGACAGCCATTGAAAGTAATGGGGGGTCCGTTCGGGAAACTGAATGGATATTTGAGACCACGGGTTTCCTAGTCAGACAAAAGAACTAAAAACAAATAAAGAAACGTACCCAAAGAATTATTAGACAAAAAAACAAAATGCCCCCCAAAAAAGTAAAAACCAAAGATTAATACCCTCCCTTTTTTGAACAATTCTCTACAATTCTGTTTATGTTACATCTGCAATTTCTGAATAAAGTATTAGGCTTCTGACATCCAAAGCAATGAAAATATACCTGGTTCTCTTCTTCATTATTTCCCGAATTTTTCCCGTTTCCCTCAAATCGGCCTATATCTCAGAAAATTCTCTTTTACTCAGAGCCCCTAAGGACGCAAGTTTCTCCCACTCCGCACATAGACTCGATAACTGTTGTTCTGTATTAACTGCAGATTCAATTACATGATGTTTTGCATCTACCCAATAGAGTTTATTTCCAGCATAATCAATGGTGAGACCATTTGGCCAAAATAATGATGTATCTGCAATCACCTGTCGTTCACAGAGTGTGTGATATGACTTTTTAAATATGCATTCATATTTTCCCAGGCTAGCTCCGTGAGATCCTTCTCTTGTAATGGAGCCGCTAATAGTCTATTTAAAGCCTTCAAGTCGGTGGAAAAGTTTAGGAAAGATTCACTTTTCCCCTGGATGCGTCCGAATAATTGTGGGCTTTTTCCGTCTTCTTTTTCTCAAATTTCTGAATTAACAATAGATTCGCCGCCTGCCAATCTTCTGCCGTGTTTAAAAATTTCCATACCCATTTCGATAAATAATTTTCCACCAAACATGGAAAAATGCGTTTAAGTAGCAAATGGGCACTTCACGAACATGAGCATGGTTTTCAAAATCAACCAAAAAATCTTCTACATCCATATACCCATCGAATCTTGGCAAAGTAAAACGTCGGACATGTCTCTCAATATCTTCTTGTTTCTCCCTTAAAAGTACTCGTGCCATATCGTATTGTACTAGTAAAGTTTTGGTTTACATTTTCCCATAGCAACTGGTCAGCTGACAATGTGTGCCTACCTAGGCTGACTAAAAAAAATTCATCAATGTTCATATCTCGCCAAAGAACCATGTCCAGAGTTGATTCTAATTCGCGAATATCCCCTGAATAAGTCTCAATAGCTCGAGCTAACGTTACGCTTGCAGGAATACCTGAATTCCTAACCTGGTGTTAACCTCACTTAAAACGCGATTTTTTAGAAGATTAGCTGGGCACGGACGCTGGTGCAAAACCGCCGCCACCATATTTAATTCGTGCAATCAAAAAAGGCAACAACGACAGAAAAAGAGGCAAAACTTATAACTACAACGCATTAGCTTAAATTAATGAAGTCCAAATAATCAATCAAAGAGGGCAAAACGCAAATTATAGCTTCCCACGCCAGCGAAGTCCCAAGTACTAATGTGCTTTTATCGTAAAAAAACTTTGAATCGTCCAGTAATGCTCGGGACTAATATTGCACATACAAAATTGTTAAAAAAAAATAACATACAATGTAGCGGACCTAAACCAATGGGAAAAATAGGGCAATAGACCAGCTGCTTAAATAAAACCAACTGCTGTTTTTATACACGCTACGGTGTAAAAAAATTACCCCACCATCCCCTAAACGACTTTGTTAACTAAACCCAATTACCATTAAAATCCAAATTACGCAATAGCAAGTATGGACAACTAGTCCGTTAAGAGGGAAAAAATCACAACTGGGTACGATTAAACTCCGGCACACAATTTCATTTCAGACTTCATTAATAATTTTTTCTTATTTTATCAGTAAAAATATCAAGGAAAAAAAGAATACAAGCCTAATTTCACACTATGTTAAAAAAAGAAAAAATTACAATTCTTTACAATTGCAATTCCTTACGTAAGGTTACTGAGATTTTTGTTTTCAAAAATTCTATTACTGACCATTTTCCTTTTTTACTAAAAATAATGAGTAATAATAATAGTAATTTAGATGAACCACATATTATATCCAGTATTGACAATGGTATGTTGAATACTCTGGTCTCGGATACTAACTGGGATCCACTTTATGAACTGGATGATGTAAATGCTGCTATGACTTGGTTTATTGTACATCTCAAAAAAATGTATTATTGCAGCGAGCCATATAAATATTTCCAATAGGAAAAAGGGGTTTTATAAACCCTGTATTAATTCTTCAATAATTAAATTAATGCATACAAGAGATAAATTTTATTGAAAAATGCTAAACATTTTTAATTAAAACGAAAGGAGGGATAGTTATAAAAAAGTAAGGAATGAAGTGACGAAAGAAATTAGAAAGGCAAAACTAAAATTTTATCAAGAACAACTTTTACAAGCCAATAACAGTATAAAAAGTAAATGGAAGGTAATAAACAATTTAATTAATAATAAAGGTAAGAGTATTAAAAAATTATAAATGATAATATTGATGCTAACAAAATAAATGAGTTCTTTTCTAAAAGTTGTTGTGAGTTTGAAATCAATCAAGAAATGGATTTGTCTGATTCAAATAACACTAATAAGGGAAACTTCTCTCTTGTTGACACCAGTGACAAATTGTGAGGTTGTTCGTTACATTTCTAAATTGAAACCTTCAAATAACTCCTTTTTTGACAATATTAGTGCAAAAATTTTGAAATTCATTAAGATGCAAATTGCATCTCCTCTTTCTTACCTAATAAATCTATCATTTAATACCGGTATTTTTCCACAATTGTTAAAATCCTCACTTATCATCCCTATTCATAAAAGTGGAGATAAGAATGATTTCGGTAACTACCGGCCTGTAACCATTACATCTCCTCTCTCTAAAGTCTTTGAATTAGCAATGAAACTTCGCCTTGTTGGTTATTTGGAAAAATATAATTTAATTTCTGAAAAACAATATGGCTTTCGGAAGAACTGTGGTACTGAGCCCCTTCTTCAAATGATACTAACCCAAGTAGTACAAGCTATGGATAATGGATTGAATCCGTTCATCCTTTACCTGGATCTAACATTTGACTCTGTTCATCATCATCTTTTACTATTGAAACTACATAATACTGGAGTTAGAGGCTTGACTAATGACTGGTTTAGATCATATTTGCTGGAAAGACCTGTTGTCACAAAACTGAATGGTATAGTGAGTAACTCTTTATTCCTGGAGAGACGTGTACCTCAGGGCACCATTTTAGCTCCCATCTTCTTCAACTTTTTTATTAATAATATTTTTTATTTAAATAGAGCTGGTTCTATTTATGCATATGCAGATGATCTAGCTATTTTATACATTGATGAATATTCTGCTAATTTAGCTGATGTGAAAAGTGACATTAAACTGATATCCAAATGGTTAATTGATAGTGGGTTACCTCTCAACCTAAGTAAATCTAAATTCCAAATTTTTTCATATTATGATATTTATGCAAATCATAACTGTATATTTTTTCATAGTTATTTATGCAGAAATAGCTGTACAACAAATTGTAGTGAGATTGAAAATGTTAGTCTTTTTAATTACTTGGGTATTATAGTTGATTCTTGTCTTAGTTGGAAATATCATTGCGTCTCCTTATACAGGGTGTTTCAAAATTATGTACAATAAATTTAGTGATATATTCTTCAGGTCAAAAGAAGACGAAAATGTTCTATAGCACTTTGTCTGGAAACGATTTGTTTGCGAATAATCCAATATCATACAGTAGGGAAACACGGTAGTTAGCGGGCGATATTTTAGCAGTTCCAGCGTCTCGACCCAACACTAAGTTGAGTGGTTTGTTCCATTTAAACCTACTTTAGGGTTGTTCCATTAGTTGTGTACGGTTGTTTCCATTACTGTAGTTTCACTACTGTACATCCACTAGGAATATCAATTTCAGAACGTTTGCGTGCTTTGACATACGCATTAGGATTTACGTAAAAAAAAGTCATGTACACGTATTCTAGTGCAGAATACACTGACATGCACCTAATGTATGGTCTTGTGGACGGAAATGCTGTGGAAGCAAGAAGACTCTCCCAAGAACGCTTTCCGAATAGACGTTTGCCAAATAACCGAACATTTGTATCTGTCGACAGACATTTGAGGGAGCGTGGTTCCTTTGGCCGTCAAACAGGACAAGGGTGGCCTGTAGCACATTCTCCGGATGAGGAGGGTATGATAATTGACATCATACATGATGAACCACAGACAAGCACCCATCGTATTTCTTCCACGGTACACATTCCGCACTCATCTGTTTGGCGCATTCTTCACCGTCAGCTTTTGCATCCATACCACCTGCAACTGGTTCAGGCACTGAACCCAACGGACTATCCACACCGACAACGATTTTGCCAATGGATACAACGTCGTCAAGCTGCAGACCCTAGTTGTCTCAGCCAGATACTTTTCACGGACGAAGCAACCTTCACCCGGACAGGAATCGTAAATTCTCACAACCAGCACCATTGGGCAGATGCTAACCCGCATGTTACCAGAGCTCGAGCGCATCAAGAGCGTTTCTCCGTGAACATTTGGTGTGGAATTGTCGGAAATAACTTAATTGGCCCTTATGTGTTGCCGCCACGATTGACTGGGCGAACGTATCTTTTGTTTCTGCAGAATGCATTGCCTGAATTACTGGAAGATGTTCCTGTTTTGATAAGATCTAACATGTGGTCCATGCATGATGGCGCTCCAGCACATTTCAACCATGTTGTGCGAGCACACCTTAATGCTGCATACACGAATCGGTAGATAGGTCGAGGTGGACCGGTAGCCTGGCTTGCAAGATCACCGGACCTTAATCCTTTGGACTTTTTTCTGTGGGGTCATGTGAAAACGATCGTCTACAGCACAGAAGTTCCTAACATTATGGATCTGCGACAACGAATTGAAAATGCATGCCAAACCGTTCGTAATGCTGGCGAAGAACTCTTCCATGTCATCAGATGGTCGCTGATGCAACGAGCCGAAGCGTGCGTGCGAGCTGGTGGCAGGCACTTTGAACAATTCCTGTAATTTGGAGCCACGGGTTAGTTGGCTGTATCGCGTAAATAAATCGTTTCCAGACAAAATGCTATAGAACATTTTCGTCTTCTTTTGACCTGAAGAATATGTCACTAAATTTATTGTACATAATTTTGAAACACCCTGTATAAGAGACTAAAACATATTGGCTGGACATTAATACATTTAAAAATGAATCTTCCAGCGTCTCTAATGAAATTATCATACTATGCTTTCTTTTATTCCATTCTTCAATATGGAATAAAGCTATGGGGCGGCACATAAAAGCCTCATTTATATAAATTAAATAATTTCCATAATTACATCTTAAAGGTTGCATTTGGGCAGAAGGAATGCCTTCTTTATTTTGAGTTAAGGAGAATATATGTTTACAAAGTTGCTGTATCGGTTTTAAAAGAAGAAAAACTAGCGTTGGATACTCAATTTATTCATACCACTAAGTTTTCTTTAACATGTCCAACTATAGTACCTAAGATAATTCATACTTTCGCAGCACATCAATATTTATTTTTATCCAAAAAACTTTTCAATAATATCCCGATGGAAATAAAAAAGAATTCCATAAACGGAAACTGTAAATTGGCTATTAAAAATTGGTTAAGCACACATATTGATATTGATATCATATTTCTTTTTCCTATCTAACTAAATTATATTGTTTTTCTCTATTTATTCTCTCTTTGTTTGATTTCTTTAAGAAATCCTAGTATAAGCTTTTGCTTTTTTGGATTTCTATTGTTACTGATTTGTATATGTTAGAGTTTTATATTATTTATACTTATCAATAGGCTTTACACTCTGTATTCGCAATGTTTTGTATGAATGATGTAAAAACTTTAAATTTATAAGATCCAAGACATTGAATGCGCTTTTCTCTTAAAAATGACAATCACACGGATAGCTCTCAAGATCAACAAAATAGATACCTTAACAGGGAACAGGTCGTGACCGGTAGGGTAACGTAAAAAAAAAAAGAAGGGAAGAAATATTCTACCGAACCCTCCTCAAAAAAATAAAAAACCTGTAACAGCCAAAAAAATTCAGCGCTTACAAGAGATCTGATTTTTTCTTCTGCAGCAATACGGTTCTACTCTGCTTCGGCTTTATCAATCCATATTCAGTTTGCATGGATGGCCCAGATTTACCATCTGACCAACGAAACTTTCCTCGCCGTCTTTTCTTCTCCAGTACAGGTAGTCTTTCTTCCATGAGGAAAAAACTGTGGGACAAGTGCTTACAAAGGAATTGTCAAAATTATACTATTAAACACAAATCTCTACACCCAAAAATGCAATAAATCTAACGTTAATGACTAACTAAACATTATTCGTCGTATCACATAAATCCACTCTAGAGCATTCGTCTAAATCCAAGTAGAAAATTCACCAACATTGTGCACTTAATAATTTTTTTGAAGGCCTTCCGAAGATGATCCCGATCCTTACTCGGCTCTCTTCCATTAAAAAAATAGTTATCTGTTTTTCGTACCAGACGCAATTACAGACGGCGATTGTTCTCCCGTCGATAGATTTTTCCTCCACGTTGACTTAGAGAGTTGTAGACAATCCTTGAACATACATACAGGGTCGAGTCACATTATGACAACTCCCTACGTTTGTCTTTGGGGTTGCCCAGCCGAGGAACTATGTCACGTGTTGGGAATTGGTTAGGTCACTATATAAGGTATATTTCCACTATGTTAAAAACATCACTCATTGCATTGGTAAGAAACGTGATTTATCAAGATCTGGGAAAGGGGATGATAATCGGCTTTTGAGCCAAGAGTGGCAGTATTTCGGAAACCGCGCAGTTTAAAATTCCTTTTTTAGATTTTTTTTTCTTTAAACTATTGACTTGTAATGAAAAGCTTTTAGTTCTTAAATGAAATGGAAATGAATACAGACTGTCATACTGTCGAGAATGAAGAGCGCTTTTTACCTGTGTCTGCCAAGCTTAATCATGCTGCTGTAAAGTGTACCATGATTGGGAAAATGGGACCGTTCAGAATAATCAGTATGGGAACTGTGAAGTACCACGTGTCATTGATGAGAGAGGTGAATGTCGGCTGCGAAGGTGTGTGAAGGCTAACCGTAGAGCGACAGTGGACCAACTCACTGCTCAAACCAACCAGGATGCTACCAGATATGTCTCTAAAACACAGTACAGAGGACACAGCTACGTACCAGATTTTGCAAAAGTTCTGTTACACATTTGAGGACACCCTAGTTAGACACGGTTTTTATTGTCAGAGTTGATATTGGTGTGTACACAATGGATATTAATCGATGTAACTGATTAGTTGCGGTCTAAAGGCCCGACAAACGTTACGAATGTAATCTTTATATATAAAAATTCAGGCTCAGGGCGCGTCTGTAAATGTTCTAAAAACGTTTGAACCACTTATCCGATTGAGCTCATATTCTCACAATATGTTCGTTAGGTCCAGAGTAAGGTTTACATGTCCCCAAAGTGAAGGGGAAAGGGGTAAAAATCATATATCTTGGTTTATGTTTCTTTGTTTACTCAAGAGATGGCGCCAGCGTTCGTTTATCTTTTTTTATATAGATCTTTCCCTTGAAACCGAAACGGGACTGAATGCGCAGAAGCAGGGTAGCAAAAAACTTCCGTTTTCCACCGGATGTGTAGTAGTGTTTGCACATTTCAAGGCAGGAAACGCAAGTTTTTTGCTGTCCTGCTTCTGCGCAGTTACTCCAGTTTCGGTTTAAATGGAAAGGTCTGTGGATCATTCCACATTCAGACAGAAATTTTATAGTTTGACACTGACCTCTCGGATTTTAATGAAATTTGGTATATACACTTGCCCTAGGAGCTGATAATGAATGCCAAATATTATTATTTATTTTCTTTTTTATGGAAGTTACGGACATTTAAAATTTTCGAAATTTGAATGGGGGCCTTATCTATGCAGTACTGTAGCTTCGGTTGTATTTTACTTAGAAAGATGTGATTGGTGACATATGAAAGCTCTTTAATTGTAGATTCTATATGAAATTTTAAAATTATATTACGCATGCGCAAATATTTGAATTTAATAAAAAACATTTTATTTATGCAAATTTCTCAAAGGGTGGGTAAGTTTTTTCATTAAAAAATTATTAATATCTTACACATACTTTCATAAAAACAATACAAAAAGTTCAAAACTCTGTTTTGCTCCGTTTTGAACATATTAATTTTTGAATCTCGAGTTCTAAGCCACAATACATCCGTTTGTATGTTACAGTTCATCAGATGGACAAGGCATCCTAAGAAATATAAATTTTGTGGTAATATCGGATTGTCTTAAGCATTCTACAGCTGTTTTTTATTCCTTTCAATATAGATTCATTAAGTTTTTAAAAGAAAATTCAATAAATGTAGAGAAGATACGAGGGTTGATCGAAAAGTAATGCCTCCATGGCTGTAACTTTTATATTTGTTAACCGATTTACAAAATTCTTTTGTATCTGATACTTACATTTGTCCTCTATGTAATGCACTATTCACTTTTCGACATTATATCCATCCCTTTCCACGCACAGCACCAACGTGTGACCACTCGGGTGAACCCGTCGGACAGGAAGTTCGGGGTTGTTGTCGATACCAGGATTGAATGGCAGCTTTGGACAATCTTCTGCAGCACGATAACGCTGGCCCGCAAACAGTCGCCACACACCAGACGTTTTGTAGCGCCAACATTTCAAAGATGAAAAACTGCAGTTCAAACATGAAAGATCTTGCACCTTGCGTCTTTCACCACTTCTCAAAGAAGAAAAAGCACCTTAAGAGACATTCAATCCCTGATGACGAGATAAAAGAGCAGTTCTACGTTGTGAAACACTCTGCTCAATATGGCTGGTGAGTTTGCTGAACTTCAGTTGTGATTTCCTCCTTCATCTCAGGCAAAATATCTGTGGATTGTTTGCATACACTTTACCTTTCAAGGCATCCCAAAGGAAGAAATTCGGCGAGTGGTCCAGCGAGCGTGCAGGCCAGATGCCACGCGAAATGATTCGATCAGCAAAGACGTCCTGCAGAAAGTGCATTGACGTGTGTGCTGTACACGTTTCCGTGCACTACTGCACACTAACTTTTGAATCACCCTGTATAATGAAGCCTGTATCAACTACAGCTGCCTCTGCAATTCATCTCTTCCTTTAGGGTAACTCAGAAGTGACTGACTCTGAGGAAGTGTAAAGTAAATATACTTTCTTTATTACTAATGATTCGACATAATAATGCATTATATGACTTACTAAATTATCTTCTTATTTAACAGGTGCTCAATACTTTTCTGACTTCTGAAAAAAAAATCTGAAGTTCTAAGAAACATTTTTTCTATTAATATAATTATTATGGTAATGCTACTATTGATTTTATTTTTTCGTGTAATTATAATTAATAATACTATTTATATAAATAATAAAACGCAAATAAATGAATGTCGCTGCACGAGTTGTCGAGTCCCTATTACCTGAATGTCGCTGCTTGGAGCTCAAGCTTTAAAAATTAATATCCTCAAAACGGAGAAAAACACAGTTTTGAACTTTTTGTATTGTTTTTATGAAAGTATGTGTAAGATATTAATAATTTTTGAACGAAAAAAAAAATCCACCTTGTGAGAAATTTGCATAAATAAAATATTTTTATTAAATTCAAATATTTGCGCATGCGTAATATAATTTTAAAAATTTTATATAGAATCTACATGTAAAGAGCTTTTATATGTCACCAATCACATCTTTCTAAGTAAAACACAACCGAACTTACAGTACTTCATAAATAAGGCCCGCATTCAAATTTCGAAAATTTTAAATGTCCGTAACTTCCATACAGATGAAAAAAATTAATAATATTTGGCATTCATTACCAACTCCCTAGGGCAATTGTATATACCAAATTTCATTAAAAACCGAGAGGTCAGTTCCAATGCCTGCCTGAACTGACGTGCAATGACCCCTGTATAAAAATTCAGGGTGCGTCTGTAAATGTTCTTAAAACTTTTGAACCACATATCCTTTTGAGCTCATACTTGCACCAGATGTTCATTAGGTTCAGGGTAAAGGTTGGCATGGGCCAAGTGTCAGGTTGGCCCAAAGGAGAAAGGGTAAAAAATCTTTTGCTTGATCTGTCTTTCTGACATGAGCCTACGATATTCGCGGACCAACAATGTATGTCATGTCCTACAATGCAGTGCAAAGTTTCTGCAACAATCTTTCTAACTATCTTCTATCTATCTATTCTATTCTATCTTTTTCTTCTATATATATAAAGAAGGATGTTTGTTTGTTTGTTTGTGGGTTTGTTTGTGGGTTTGTTTGATTGTTTTTTATACAAATCTACAGTTTTATTCCGATCTTGATAAAATTTCGCATACATGACCTTCAAAGCATGA
>JAHWFO010030049.1:458641-509621 GCA_023313115.1 Rhysida immarginata
ATTATTATTATTATTATTATTATTATTATTATTATTATTATTATTATGGAATTCCAGATGACATTTTTAAGGGATGCTTACCAGCAATTTTACAAAAATTATTTAATCTATCATTTCAATCAGGGGTTTATCCCGCCGAATGGAAATCAGTCACTATAATTCCTATTCCGAAGATCAAAAATCCACATTCACCTAGAGATCTTAGACCTATAACTATCTTAGCTTACCCTGCAAAAATGTTAGAACCTTATGTTGCTAGGTATTTAGCAGCATTTATAGACCCATATTTACCGGAAGAGCAACATGGCTTTAGAAAATACAGATCGACAATTACCAATTTGGCTTGTCTGATGCATTATTTAGTAAATCAAATGGAAAAACGTAACCAAGTAGACGTTATTTACCTGGATTTCAGCAAGGCTTTTGACAGTGTCAATCTTCATCTATTATTGCAGAAAATGAAATTAGTTGGTTTGGCGAATAATCTAATTAATTAGTTCGCCTCCCTATTGCTCGACAGAACTTTTACAATTATGAATAAGATTGGATACTACATTAGAGGTACAATACGTAGTGGAGTTCCTCAGGGTTCTCCTCTCAGCCCTGTCCTTTTCAAATTATTTATGGCGGATATATTTTACCATAAGAGAATTAGGCAAGAATTAGGAAACTTTATTCAGTCATCCAAAATTGGGAAGATTGCCGGAAATTATCGCAAGCTATAGACAGTATTTCTTCTTGGGCGGCGAAAAAAGGGATTGTTGTTAAATCCCATAAAATCTTATGTAACCTATTCTCGTAAAGTAACAAATTTTGAATATAATTACAGAATAAACGATAACCAAATTCAACGTCAAGATATGATAAAAGATTTAGGAGTCACTTTTAACAAAAAATTAAATTTTACTAATCATCTTGAAAATGTGTTAATGGAAATTAGTAGGAGAATAGGGATAATGAAACGACTTGCCAATTTTTTTACAAATAAGAATACTTTCTTACTTCTCTATAAGACTTTAATAATACCAAAAATTCTTTATGATTCCTGGATTTGGTACTCCTATAATACCAAATTATTTGAGTATTTGGAGACCAAACTACGAAATTTTATTTCTTTTGTAAATCGTAATTTTAACAATATCGTTAGAACTTCTCACGCTCATTCTTTTAATCTTCATCAAATCATAAACATATCATTATTTAACACTCTAATTAAAATTATTAATGGACAAATTTGGGTTCCGCAAACCCTTGAATTGATAGGATTTCGCATCCCAAACTCCAAAAGTAACCAGCAGACCCTGGTATTTACTGGACAACGGTGTACTAATTTAATTAATTTCGATCCTGCTTTTAAACTAATAGATATTTTAAATAAGAGTTTTTCTATGACAGATGTTTTTAATGTTCAGCCTATTCGTCTCTTTAGTTAAATATTTTTATTTGTCTTCTTTTTATTTATTCTTTCCCGCTTTGGAACTCGGTCTGTTGGGATCAGATGCATCTAAGGACCACCTGATATACAATATTAGTATAATATTATTATTATTATTATTATTATTATTTAAGAAGATTGTCGTCAACAGTTATTTTCTATGATGGCATGAACCTTTGAAATTTATTTCATTCTTTTCACGTATCAGTTTCTTCAATCAACTTTTTAACATCAGAAGATTTAATTTATCTTCTATAAAATTCATAGAATTTTGCAACTTTTAATAGAAGACCAGACGCTATGATCTCTCTATTGGAATTTGACTTCAGATTATCGACTGATCATATCTAGTGACTTGAAATAATTGTCACGGAGGCTTTGCCAGTTCGAGTGGACTTATTCATATTCCTCTCCCTGAATAGTGAGCCCAGATTGGAATCCATTATCATATGAGTGTTCAAATTCCATGCATAAGAGATCACTCTGATTGACCTGCCAAAAATTAATCACCTTTCAGGGTCATGTGACTAGATCATTTTGCATCATCTCCTAAAAAACTAGTTCACATCTCGTTTTGAGGTTCGAAATCCTTCGTCCTCTTCATGTGTGCGGATGTGCGAGAGCAGAGATGAGACTTTCACGTTTTCTGTTCGACACATCATGAACAACACATCAAAGAAACAGTCGACCTAGTTAGAGTGAAAGTCTTTTTCACAGAATTTATCTACTGATACAGTCTTAACAACCATAAAAATAATAAAGAAATGTTATTAGATATTGTTATCATTTATTTCAGAAAGATTGAAAGTTAGATCTCAACATCGCGGAGCCTACAACGGACCACCCCTTCCTAGTCTTCATGTCAAAGCCAGATGATGACCAGAACAATGGGTATTATGCATTTGTTTGCTCCTCTTTAGCCTTGCATTGGTCATCATTATTAATTATTAATTATATTAATATGTCTATTATCAAATAATTAATGATTTCCTTTTTTTTTTTTTAGAATTCATTGTAATCCAATACGCCCATCCAGAGCCTGTATGGCCCGAGGCCGACGAGTTGGGTCTCTGGATGGACCTGTACTAACGACTGCTGTATGATGGTCACAGCAGCTGGGGGGTGAAGATCCTGAGTCACTGATGGGTCGCCCATCCAGTGAATAGCCGTGCCTGGTGTTACTTAACTTCACTGAAATTGTTTCAGTGAAAGCCCACCAGGCCACAGCCTCCCCAGAAAGTAATATTCAAAGAAATTCGTAAAAGAAATTAATTCATTCTTGAAACATTAAATCTTTTTTATAAAATTTATAATTAAATTGAAAGAATACTCATAATGATCCATTATCAAGAATACTTACTTAATTGTTAACTGAAATACAGTCTCAATTAATTTAAATTCTATATAATTCCTTTTGATTAAAAACCTTTATTAATTTTATGCACTTTACATAAGTTGTACATTTGCTCATTTATTTTCTATAATTGGTGTCCGTCTTATTAAAGAAAAACAAACAACCCATTAAATTAAAAGCCTCAATGTCAACTTACATTGAACCGAACCATCCACTCGTACCCTGTCCAAGAGACACGAAAGGAAGGTGAGCTCAGGGATCTTAGAATTGGCTTTAACTGAATTTTATCGTTATTTTCTAAATTTTAATAATTAATAAGGTCCTGGGTCCTCACAATGGCGCAGTCGCGACAGGATCATTTTAAATATATTCGAAATATAACGTCATTACACATAGCACAGTCGTCAACAGGATTTGTGTTCATTTAATAAAAACTTTATTGATTGCACTCTTACAGTCAGTGAATTGTTTGTTTTTCTTTTAAAGACAAAGGCATATCTTACAGATTTTATTTTCAGAAAAATGATTTGTTGTTTCCATGGTATTTTGTTAACAAGAGTATAGAAAGAAACATTTTTTATTCTGAAATTTTATTGCAATTGGGGTTTTCCGGAGATACATTTAATAATTAAGTTTTTTCATTGTTGTTTCGTCGTTTGACCAAGTAAGTATAAATCTTGAAATCAGAGTGGAAGTTTCGGATTTCTTTTGTGTAGAGAAACCTATAAAGAAAGAAGAAGTTATTATCACAAGGTGAATTGGGTGTTTGTATGGAAAATGGAGATTATAGATCCGCCGCGAATGGAGATAAATGTTAGAAAAAGAATTTTTAGAATTATATAGAGAGATACCGATTTTCGACGGCATGTCGAATGTTGACGAATTTTTTCAGACGGTTGAGGAAGTAGCGAAAGCAGGAAGTTGGTCAGAGGAGACAACGATGAAGATGGTCAAGTTGAGGCTGAAAGGAGAAGCCCAGTTTTATGTTAGAGAAAGTGGAATGTTCAGAGTGGTGGATGATTTTGAAGAGTTTAAAGAAATAATGGTGAATAGGCTTTCTTGGGGGACACCGGAGGACATAGAGAGACACCGGAGGAAAAGGAGAAGCAGTAGAACAGTACACCATGTGCTTGGCTTCAGTGGGGATAAAAAATTAATTCCACAAATAAATGAAGAGGAGGAAGGCGAGATAGCGGATGCTAAGAGAGAGTATGTGAAAGACATGATAGTGAATAGGATGCGAAACAGGTTTGTTGCAGGATTGTTACCTTACATACAGCGAGGTATGGTTGTCTGGAGCCTGAGAATTGGGAAGAAGCAGTGAGAATTGCGGAGAAAATAGAACGAGCAGAGAAAAGATTGCAAGCACAGACGTTGATGTGAATGATAGAAAAGGAGAGAACGGAAGATGAAATATTGATACAAATAATGGCGAGAGTAGAGCAAAGATTAGAACCAGTAATAGATGATGTGGTGCAGAGAGTTTTAAAGAATCACACTAAAAAAGAATTAAATGGGATAGAGCTAATGGTTCAAGATTCAGCTGTTATCATTGTAAAAATTTAGGACATTTTTCAAGACAGTGTATATTGCACCAGGATAGAAATGGAATATGTCGTTGGTGTACAGGTAGAGGTCATATCGAAAGAAATTGTAAAAAGAAAGCAGGTGAAATGAGGAAATCACCCCATACCAACGTTTTCCACCCTCATGGCGAGCATGGCACATATGCTTTGAAATGTTATGACTGTGGAGGAAGACATTTGAGGAGTCAACGCCACAAAGTTAGACAAACATTTGTGGGAGAAAATAAACTACAGTGTACTCTTTGTAAAATACGAGGAGTGTAAGGAAAAGGAACTAGAAAACAAAAAACAGGAACAGAACAAAAGATGTAAATGGAGAAGGAGACAGAAGGCAAAAGAGAGAAAGAATAAGGAGGACAAAATGCCAAATAATACAACGATATTAGTGACAAAGGCCATAAAAGAGGAAGCGAACGTTGTGACACCAGCCAAGGTAAAAAATGTTACAATTAACGAATTGAGGAAGGAGATTGAGGAGAAGTTACAGAGATTTATACAGGAGGAAAAAGAAAAATTGGCAGATGCAGTGGGAAAGTCTGTACGTCGTAATGCAGAATTGGGAAAAAGAGTAGCAGAAGTAGAGGTCATGGTTTCAAAGATAAAGAAGCAGATGAGAAAAGAGACAGAGAAGTGTGTAGAGATTGCAGGTGATTTGGAGGCACGAATATGTTAAAAGAAAAGGTGAGGATATATGTGAGGAAAAAGGTGAGGAGAGAGATGAACCCATGGTAGGAGTTTTGGAGACCAGAACCCCCTCTTTTCATCAGTCAACCCTCAAGTTGAGGCTTTAGTGAAGCCCAGTGTGACTCAGGAAGAGCAAGATTCTGTTGCTAATAGAGAGGATATGAGGAAGAGAATCGAATGGGTGGAGAACATTTTAGCAGATGTAATTAACCAGGCTAAGGGGATTGAAGATCAAATGGATGTGTGGAAGAACAGGTGGAAACGTCTAAATAACCAAAACAACCGAAAAAGAATTTTGGGATGACCCTCAGCCTCAGTTCAGTTTATGTTTTGAAAACTGCTTTGAAAATGTTTTCAAAACTGTTTTGAAAATGTTCGAGTCGATTCTATTTTTTCTTCTCTTTGAGTTAAGGAATTAAAAATTAATAATTTGAAATATTATTAGAGAGCCTGAAATAGAGAAGTTTGGAATGTGTCTCAGTGACTTTCACCTTCTCTATCATACTTGAATGATGTTGATTCAATTTTCCTGTGAGAAAGAAAATCTCACAGAAAAGCACGATTTTTTTTTTGAAGGGATTTTCTTTCCCTTCATGGTGTTGTAATCACCGTTTGTTTTTCCCTTGAAGGAAAAGAAAAATATCCATAGAAACTTGATTGTGAATACAAAGCCAAATGCTCTGTTCTTGAAAAACAGACAATTGTGTTTATGTGCATCATAGAATGTTGGATATTTGGAAGCATCAAACCAATAATCCTAAAAAAAAAAATTTCGAGTAATGCATCAGGCTAGAAAGCAGAGTTGTTTATACAGGAATAGATAGTGGTGTTATTAATATAGTAATACAAAATACAGGATAGTATTTTTTAAATTCGTTGAAAATTTTGATGGTTTGGATGGACCTAGAAGTGGTAGAAAATTATCACTTTGGTTCGGCTACACCTACTTGAAAGGATTTCGTTCTGGAAAAAAAATAATAATAATTTTTTTCAATTAAAATTTTGTTACATTCAAAAGAATTTCCAAATTCATTAAGCTCTAAGCTTAAGTATAACACCTTTAGACTCGTATTGGCTAAGCTAGTGATTCTTTGAAAATTGCATAAGTATTCTAAATAAGTGGCCCTAGTAATATAAGATTATATCTTATTTTTAGAACCTGAAGAAACACAGATCAAGTGTTTTCCACTGCTTTTCACCTAGCAATTTCGAAGAAACAATCTTCTTGTCATCATCCATTGCTTTCAAGAAAGGGTACCTTCTGAATCTTAAACATGTATACTGCAGTTTTTATAGTTTCACTCTTGCCCATCATGTGTTTAGTTATTTATAGGGAATTAAAATTAGACAAAGGCATTGTATTTGTGTATGAATACCTTATGAATGAATTAGCAATTTCGGCAAATAATTGGAAAATCGTAGTCGACATATCTTTCGAGTCTTTTGATACAGGTATTACTCGTATTATTAGTGGTTTAAGACAGATTCATAATGAATATGAAAGTCTTTTGGGGTTAGAACCCATGTTAAATAAAGAATTACATTTCCTGGAGCGAGAATAGCATATTTTGTGACACGATATCGTAGGCACACAAAATTTGTTGATGCTTCAACAAGTATGTCGTGGTTTAATTAATATAGGTGGAGAACTACTAAGAACTTTGTTCGTAGTAGCAACAGTTAAGGAATTGGTAAATTTAAACAATAAAATTAATGTCTTATGAGAAACGCAAGACAGCATTCTACATTTGGTAGATGAACAAACTACCTTGTTAAATAATACCATCAACGAAATTCTGATTATGAAAAGAGTAGAAAATTGATTAGTAAGACAATATTTTAAGGACTGTAATCGTACCATAGCTTATAATGCTCTATCTAATGCTTTAAGTTATGCAGAAAAGATTTTTAATAAATTCCAATTAGAATTTTTTAAATTAAAAGAAGCTATTCATAGCTTGAGCCAAGGAAAACTTAATACCTATATTATTTCTGAAGACGTATTATCAGATATTTTAAGCGATATTGCCTGAGAATATCGCGCTAATATCACCACCAGATTGGGAAACAGTTTATCATTATTATTCATGGGCCTCAGTAACTACAGTAGCTTTAGAACAACAAATAAGATTATTTATTGATATTCCATTAATTACTTCTCATTATATATTTGAGGTATACAAAGTGATTATTTTACCTATAAAGATTCCCCATGTAGAAGCGTATGCATATTTTTATGCACGCAAACCTTTCTTAGCCATCTCACGAGACCGACAACTGTATCTAGTTCTTAGTGCGTTTGAATGGTCAAACTGTAAATCCAGCGCATTATTTCAAATTTGTTCTTCATCTTCAGCTATTTTTAAGGTGCCCCTACAGAGCTGTGAGCTTGCTCTTTTCCATGGAGATGGAAAAGCGATATACGAACTTTGCGAGAAGCATTTTATTCAAACCCTCCCTCCCATCTTTATTGAAAGTAATATTTTGGGTCAGTGGATATACAGTGTAGCTAAGCCCATGAACATAACCATAGCCTATCCGACACAGCGATCAAAAGTATTGAAAGTAAGCCGTACTTTTAAGATAGACTTCACAGGAAAATTAGAAATACCGAATGCTTGTGTAGGAGTTGGAGATGACGTAGTCTTATCGCCATTTGTTCAGGGCATGGCAACTATTAATTCACCCTTTTTAGATTCGAATTCACTTGTTGAACCAGATATTATCGGAATTTTCAATCATTCGGAATTTCGAGAAATTGTTAACCATTTTTAGATTACTTACCAAGGAATTCTCAATATAAATCCTTAGAACGAGCCAGAGTATCCCTATGAGACATCAGACAGCGAACAGCGACGTTGTCACAAGAGTTGAAGAGAGGTGTACCGTTAGAATCAGGCGTTTCATATTATAAAGTGCTATCCGTTATTTGCATCACAATAGTTCTTTTACTTCTCTTCATTATTGTTTTAAAACATTTTAAACCAATGATTCTGAACTTGATAAATGATTGTATCAGTAAAAAAGCGCTCAAAAGTTATGATACGAATATTATAACCGATACGGAAATAAGTGATGAATTTCTTTTGTCTGAAGTATATAATAAGGAATGTCAAACAGAGATGGCCGTGTCGAGCGTGAAAGAAGGTCAAGCTGCAACACGGGTGAAGGTTATTATGTGAGATGGGGAGAAGGAAGTTATTCCCCCTTTTGATTCTATTGTGATTTCTTGGAAATCTTCCCCTCAAGTTACAAAGTGCGATAGCATTTAAGAGCTAACTATTCCTTTCATTTTAAAAATTTTATTCCCAATAGAGCGTAGAAGCAATTGAATCATTTATGGAATTATTTTTAAAATCTATATTTAAAAGTTCTTCGGGTTATAGATAATGAGCAAATGGAAAATGTACAGAGTAAATTTTCTTTTACCCTTGAAAATCACCTTACACATACACTTGACACTATTATGATTAGTCTATTTTTAATTATAATATTGAATTAAGATTAAAATTTATAATTAATGTTGGTGGCCAAACATTAGTGTGAGTAATGATGCATTTACCTATAAAGAAAAATAAATACTTAAAATGATGAAAACAAAAACTTTGTGACGGGAGCGAACAAAAAGCGATCTTCGCTGTGCCCCCCCCCCCCCCCCCCCGTGCCCTCTCTCCTTTTCTTTTCATGATGCCAATGAATTATGATCAATTATCATCACGATGGACGTTTGCCAAACGAGCATCGAGCATCAGACTTTGAAAATCATTACTTCTGAATGTTAACAACTGAATACCATCGTTTATTTCAACCTGAAGATTATTTACAACGAGCAACAATTTTGTGCCCATGATGACACCATTTCATGCTAAGATGAACTATATTTTTCACAGGTGAAAAAACGGATATTTAATTCCCTTTCATACCCGAATAATCCAGATGTTATACTGTTAACTTTAACGAAGATGTTCTGGTAATGAAAACTTTTAAAAATTTATTATAACCTTAGCGAATTAATCACGAGTGCGACAAACACTGTAAACTCCGAGTGTAAATTTTTTTATGACTCTTCCTTAATATAAGGTTTAATAATGGTTCAATCTTTTTATTTTGAATAGAATTTTTCCAAAAAAAATGTAATGCGACTTATATATTTAATACTGCTTAAATACAGCTTCTATCAGAATTTTGTATGTAATATTTTAATGAAATTTGCATTAATGTTTGAGAATGTATTTTATTATTCTAATCAATATGGAAAAGGAAAGTTTAATTGAAACTATTAATAATTCTGTGTAAACAAAAACTAATAATTATAATGTAATCTTTTATATCGAAATTTACTAATCAATTTGTCTTATGTGATAATAAAAACATAACGTAATGCTTTTATATTCATTGTCCTTATGGAATAATAAAGTGCTGTGTGGAGGTGATGATGTCTGAGTGATGCTGATGAGTGAGTCAGATGAGTGCATAGCCACCGTGTGGATGACAGCGTGGAAGACATCATTAGCATCTACACAGAAGAAGGCTCAGAACATTTGATGCAAAACTTACCAAGTTGCCTCCCGGAAACCTCTTTTAACAAATTTCTTATCCAATAGATAATGAAATTTCGTTTCCGCATGAGAAATGTAGCGAACCTGTTTTTATAAAATTATTATTATTATTATTATTATTATTATTATTATTATTATTATTATTATTATTCAAGAAGATTGTCATCAACAATTATTTTCTATGATGGCATGAACCTTCGAATTTTATTTCATTCTTTTCACGTATCGAATCAGTTTCTTCAATCAACTTTTTAACATCAGAAGATTTAATTCTCTTCTATAATTTTCACAGAATTTTGCAACTTTTAATAGAAGACCAGAAGCTATGATCTCTCTATCGGAATTTGACTTCAGATTACCGACTGATCATATCTAGTGACATGAAATAATTGTCACGAAGGCTTTGTCAGGTCGAGTGGACTTATTCATATACCTCTCCCTGAATAGTGAGCCCAGAATGGAATTCATTATCATATGACTGTTCAAATTCCATGCATAAGAGATCACTCTGATTGACCCGCCAAAATTTAATCATCTTTCAGGGTCATGTGACTAGATCATTTTGCATCATCTCCTAAAAAACTAGTTCACATCTCGTGTCGAGGTTCGAATTCCTTCTTCCTCTTCGTGTGTGCGGATGTGCGAGAGAAGAGACGAGAATTACACGTTTTCTGTTCGACACATCATGGACAACACATCAAAGAAACAGTCGACCTAGTTAGAGTGAAAGTCTTTTTCACAGAATTTATCTATTGATACAGTCTTAACAACAATAAAAAGAATAAAGAAATATTATTTGTTATTGTTATCATTTATTTCAGAAAGATTGAAAGTTAGATCTCAACATCGCGGAGCCTACAACGGACCACCCCCTCCAAGTCTTCATGTCAAAGCCAGATGATGAACAGAACAATGGGTATTATGCATTTGCTTGCTCCTCTTTAGCCTTGCGTTGGTCATCATTATTAATTATTAATTATATGTCTATTGTTTGATAATAACATTCAAGTCTGTATAGAAAATCATTATTAATTATATTAATATGTCTATTATCAAATAATTAATGATTTCTATTTGAAAGTAATATTCAAAGAAATTCGTAAAAGAAATTAATTCATTCTTGAAACATTAAATCTTTTTTATAAAATTTATAATTAAATTGAAAGAATACTCTTTATAATGATCCATTATCAAGAATACTTACTTAATTGTTAACTGAAATACAGTCTCAATTAATTTAAATTCTATATAATTCCTGTTGATTAAAAACCTTTATTAAGTTTATGCATTTTACATAAGTTGTACATTTTCTCATTATATTGTATACATTGTTAATAAATGTTTATTTTCTATAATTGGTGTCCGTCTTATTAAAGAAAAACAAACAACCCATTAAATTAAAAGCCTCAATGTCAACTTACATTGAGCCGATCCATCCACTCGTACCCTATCCGAGAGACATGGAAGGAAGGTGCTCAGGGACCTTAGAATTGGCTTTAACTGAATTTTATCGATATTTTCTAAATTCTAATAATTATTAAAGTCCTGGGTCCTCACAGTAATACACGGTAATAAAAGTGAGTAAATTTCAATTTTCAAAGGGTCCCTTCGGACTTTACATTTGTTGGCTTCAGGCCCATCCTTGGGCATCAGTACAATCATGCGTAGGGCGATGATCATTTCTGGGCTGACTGGCAACCGTCCCTTGCGTGGCGGTGGCTCTGAAGCGGAATAAGAAATACGAAGATTGGTAGAGGACTCTGGACGTAGCTATACAAGAGCACGTCGACCCTACCGGGTTTGGGCGCTGGGATGAGTTATCTGCAATGATCGAAAACAGAGCACTATTAACAAAATTGAATGAAGTCAGATAAATCTAATGCTACAAGGCACGCCGAACTGCGTGCTTCCCTGCCGAATAGAAGAGATTTAAGAAAGTTATTATCTAATGGATTAACTAGGCACTTAGATGCTAACTTATTCTCTAGGACACACTTACAGGATAGAATGACCCTTGAAGCTAAGCACTACACGACCCATGAGTACTCAACGCGGTCGCGACTTGCGAGCATGATGTGCGGACCTATCCGTTCCACATCCGGCCTAGAAGATGTCGGCTTCGACAACTGACTGCATTGATCTGGACCACTGGGTGGGTGCCAATGATTGGGCACACTCAAACGCTCCGGCGATTCGCTTTCCTCCGAATGGCCTGGGTTCTGCGTCCGTAAGGACAGGGTGCTGACCTCTTTGAAACTACGGTAGCTCTGCTCACTGTCGGAGTGCTGCTTGTCTTCACGAGTAGTGGAACTATGACCTCTGTCCTCCTCGATGGAGTTGGTTAAGAAAATGTCATTGGTATTTGCAAAGCCACTATTAATATTGTCACTTGCCTGTCGAGAAGCCTTAACACACATAAATTCCTTTAGGGAATGGAGGGGCTAACACTGCCTCCGTCTTCTTCTCTGACGGTGTCGCCTATTTGTATATCGGTTCTCAATGAGTGGGTGAAATTCCGAGGAAGAGGCTAGAGCACGATCCTCCTCTCCTTTGGCCGTGTGCACTCGATTCGATTCCGGGGGTTGAATCATCCGTCACGGCTTCTTCTGTGGCGGGTAGCTAGAAGGGCGTGTTCTCAAATAGCAATTATTCTTACAAGTATCTAAGGAAGGGTGCTTACAGTTCGTCTGGGGTCTATGTTTGATTTCAGCCAACGTGCCTTTCTCCTCAAATCTTTGCTGGCTATAGTACCGTCTTCCATTCCATCTGGGTCCTGGAAACCAACCCTTCTCTTGGCTTGACTCGTCTCGGAAAGCTCTGCTTCTGCCTTGATTAGGTGTTGAGTCGGCCTTTTTATTTGGCCCGTTAATTAGCCGTTTTTGAATACGACTCTTATCAGTGAATGGGCGTCGAGCATCCTGTCTCTCGAACCTTCGGCCTTGCTTAAAAAATTGCCTAGGAGGAGGGAAGGTCTTTTTTCATTTCTCCTCCCAACCTTTTGCTGACCCCACTCTCTGTTGCTTAACCCGCGAATCTAACTTTGTCTGATCACTTCTCTTGGCTTGACTCCTTCTCGCCCCAGAGAAATGATCTGACGCCATCCTCCCTTATCCCGCAACAACCTAGCTCGCTAGATTTAGTTTGCGATTTTTCCATCTTTCTTCCTACTAGGTTTGACCGCATAACTTTGTTTCTTTGTTTATACGCCCTCTTTCCATTGTTTTTAAGATTATTTGTCAAATACCTCCTTGTGTAGAATATCCTTGTCTCGTATCTTGGATACCTAGCTCTAGTTTCTTCTTTACTCCTCACATTATTCCTATGATTCCTTCCTTCTTAATGGCTTCTATTAGCCTTCTTCTCTTCTCCTGCTAGGTTTTCTATCCGGACTTGTAACTTTTCTACTATTTGGCTAATGTACTCAATTTTCTTATCTTGTTCTCTGACAATATTCCTCATTTTATTAATGCTTTCACTTTGCTCCTTTATAACCCATTCTAAATCATTTAATCTATGATAGCAGTTTTGTATTTCTATTCTTAGAAACTGGTCTTCCCTCTCATGATTCTCCTCTTTGTTTGGCCAGACTTCTTTATTGCTATTATTCCCCTGTCTTTCCAACTCATTCATATTCTTCTCCTCGAGCTTTTTCCCATTTGCCTTTTCTAACACTTCTACTGAAGCCCGTCCTTTCTTTTGCCTCTCTCGCATTAGACTGGTACTTTGCTCTCCGTCTTTTATATATCTTCCTTTGCCATTCCTTTTCAGGGTTTCTCAAACATATTGTGTGACTCCGTTCACTTTCTATATCTGGGCGCATAACAGTTTTTCATCTATGGGATTTTTAAATATCTTGATTTCTTGAACCTATTGCACTCACAATCTTCCGACAATCGTTTTAATTTCTCGATTTCCTGTCTCTTAGCACCTATCACTTCCTTCGTTTTTCTTTTCCTAGAACTTTGTACTCTGTCCATTCGTTCTATTGAAAAATTTCCCTCTTCGCTTAATCTTTCGGGCATTGACCTTACAATTCCTGCTAATGTATCCTGCAATGTAACTTGGTTCACCATCCCCCAAGTGTAAGCTACTGATAGGGCCATTGATTGTTGATGCAAGCTCCTGAGTCCCCTATCCTTCAAGATTCGTTTTAACTCTTCTAATTGTTTCTTTATTCGTGTCGACCCTCTTTCAACCTTTGTAACATCTTCATTAGTCTGCTTCATTATTAAACTATTATCCAATACAAAGCTATTAGCGGTCCTCTTTTCGCTCGTCTTATTTTTTTCCAATTTGGGAATTTTGTCTGGCTTTTCATGCCCCAATTCTTTATACAGGGTATAAATGGACGACGTTTCACAAATTTAAGGATATGTAGAGGATGATGTGGTGAACATTTTTTATTTTTAAACCCAAAGTCCCAAACGAAAAGCGACGGAGCCACAGCTTGTTTGATGTCCTGGTTTGTCAAGCATTGAACTAGGCACGTTTACTACGATGTCCCCTGTCATTGCATCTTGTAGGCCTTATGCAGACTGTCAGCTCGCAGGCTATTTTCAAATGGTATCGTCCAGATGCACAGCACATTCTCCAATCACATAATCTTGCATATCAGGTTGGTACGAAATTCCCGTTGTTAATTTGGAACATTCCGTAAGAGTGAAGGTTTTTTGCGCCATACGTTTTGTGCTGTATGACTTCAGGAATGGACTATAATCCTTAAAACCGCAGCCCCCACTGATGTTTTCTAAGACCTTTCGGTGGGGCTGAAAATGGCAGCCATTTAGTGTGGCAGTCGGAGAAATTGATATACTGACATCGAATAAATCGAACTGAACATTAATTTTTAGGGTTTTAGCATCATCTAAAACCCTATTAATGACAGTACAGATGTATGTGTTGTAACGTCCCGTTATTTTTTTTTCTTATTTAGGTTTTAGTAGCCTTTTTATAAGAATTTTTTGAGTCACTTCTACTACTAATTTCTGGGTCTCTGCTTATTGGGTTCCTTTTATCACGCAAGTAAAGTGTACCTTAAGCGCTCTCCTCCCGTGCTGTGTCTTTCTAGCTTTCCACTTTACCGTTATTCCTGGTTTCTGTCGCGAGTAGCTTTTCCCAAAACTGAGGTGCTCATCGGTTGTCTCGGACGTGAGCTTTGTTTATTAGATGCTTAATTAATTATTATTACGGAGGTTACAGTGTGCCCCCTCCTTTTTATATATTAAAGGGTACACATAACGCGCTCTGTTCGCGTTGTTCTTGGGTTAATGATATCTCATTTGGGGAGTTATTCGTCCTATTTGATTTTGTCCTCGCGCTAAATAATTTTTTTTTTTCAGTGGGATTTATTTATTTATTGACCGAGATCGCGATTTCTCGTGTGTTGAGTCATTAATATCGCTATTTCGTGTCACCGGTTGTTTATTCCGTGATGAATATTTTTGCGCTTGACGGACAAATGAATAGTTAATTCCCCGTTGAGTCAATTATTTTAAGCATCTAGTTTTGGCTCGTTCTTCGTCGCGTCATTTTTTTGACTCGTCTTGTTCGTTATCTGATGAAACTTTTTCCGTTATATATTAATAAACTTTAGATGCGTCCCTCTTTTTAATTTTCCAGTCTGCAATTGGATTTTTTTTCGCTTAACGATTTCCTTTAAGTTATAAGGAAATTTCGTTTTCGGGTTTTCTCCCTTTAACAAAGGATAGACGAAGATTTTCGCCTTTGGCTATAGTTATTGGATGTATTATTTATTGTTAAAAGAAGTATAATTATCCAATTCTTTTTAATTTGCTTTTTAACTAAAAAATGATTTTTTTTCTATTTTAAAATATTATTTTTTTACTACAATACTTTTACGTTGGTTTCTTATCAATGCTATTGTTAGTTACGCGTGCGTGCCCTCTATTCGCTTAGTTTTTCATTGTTCAAACGTTTCGTTGTATTCGACCGCTCGTTTTCTTAGAGCGACTAGCTGTCTTCTTTTCCTTGAACTCGGATGTCGTGTCGCGTGCCCGCGATATTTAAATTTTCTTCTGATTTTTGTAATTTCTCGGTCTTGAAAAGAAAAATTATCAGACAGAAATAGCAAACCAGCAAGAGAAGCAACAGGAGATGGCTTTCCTTTGGAAAACAGACTTACTAACTTAGGACATCAACGACCTTTACTTTAACACATGAACGGGTAGCTCGTGTTGGATTTCTACATTGGATCTTGCCCAGTCGCATCTCAGAACCATGACGTTCATCACAGCTTCCTTCCCGGTTCTTCCCTTTTGCGTAATTGAAGTGGTTCAAGCATTACGTCTTCATGAGAGCGTCCACTAACTCATCGTCGACCGGTTCCAGTTGCGATCACGTCTTTTTAAGATGAGTTTTCGCCCCAGCGATCTTTGAATTTGTGCTCTTCTTCAGATGCTTCCAGAGTGGACCTTCACTTGCTACGGATAGTCCACTTATGTCCCGATTTATCGTCTTTTAAATAGACTTTGTGAAATGTCACGCAAATTTTTTTATTGTAGCAATGTCACTTTTGTTTCATTCAATATGATGGATTCACTCGACAATCTCACTGAGTCATAGTTTCTTTTGTTTTTTATCTTTTTCTGATTTCTTAACTGTAACCCGTTCTTTCCGATTATTGGAAATGATAATTTTTGGTTTTAAACAATTTTCTTTATAATTATTTTTGTTTTCTTTTTCCAGGACCTTGTCCATGTTGTCGCCAACGTCCGTCCTTCTCCCGCCCTTCGTTATTCGTAAGAACCTGTTTGTCCGTCTTTGCCCTTCATTTTTCCGTTACCATCTGTTATTGTTTCTGTCATCTCTATTCTAGATTATATTTTTTATCTCGTTCTTAGGTTTCGTCCGGTGGAGGTCCCGGGTTTATTGTTTAAATTTTTTTTTTTCTAAGCTTTCTTGTATCCCTTTTTTTTTATTTTTTGGGATTGTTAAATTTTTTTTTCTCCACTATTTCTAATTTTTTTATGTTTAAAAAAAAAAAAAAGAAGAAGAAAATGATTTTTTTTTTATTTCCAGTTTGTATTTTCCTATGATGTTTTCTTTTGATGGTCTCGCTTGTTTACAGTGTGGGCGTTTCTTCATGACCTTTCCGGACTTCCACTACTCCTCAGGATTCTCCGAGCCTTGTGCGATTCGACTTCTTCCACTCGACTAGTCCGTTCTGCCCTCGCCTTTGATCGGTCTTTTGATTGTTACGCCCTCGGTTGGCTCGTCGCTCCAGCACCTTTGACTATTGCGAGAGTTTGTTCACCCCGCTTCTCCTCTGAGACCATTTTCAGTTTTTCTTTATTCTATTTTATCTATGTTCGTCTACTGTAATAAAGGAAAATATTTATTTGGAATTCGCTTTTTCTACTTTTGATTTTCTTATTCTTAGTTTTAGGGTTGTTTTGAGTGGGGGTTAATCTTTCAAGTATTTATTGGGGGTTATTTCGCAGTGTAGGTTTTTTCTCCTAGGTTTCTCTCAAACTCAACCTTACTTGTGGGACCTCTTTTGCTCCTACAAGCAAGTGTTATTAATTTATCTCCGCGGTTACCCTGGGTACTGGTTACTGTTTTTCTTCTAATCAAGGGGAGGGTTTTTTTAGTCTTTTACGCTTTGTTTTTGAAGCGTTGGCTGTACGTGCGGGTAAACGCTATTCGCCTTTACTAGCACATTACATTATATATGTATGTCACACGCCGTAACTCTTGAAAGGATTAACCTAGAGGCGTGAAATTTTGTACACACGTAGGCCCTGTACAGAGGACGGTGCCAAAAATATAGCGAATCGTCTAAGCTGGCCCGGGGCCCCTTCGGGGCCACATGTATGAATTTCATGGTTCCTTTTTTATTTTTTGAATAAAGAGGCCTAAAATCTTGAAATTTCGTAAATTTGTAGTGCGGTACTACAAAAATAAAACCAATATAGAAGCAAAGTGATATAAGCCTCTAGGGCCCCGCCGGAGGTCCCGAGGCCCCAAATATAATTGAAGCTATAACATTTGAACGGAAAGGCCTAGGAACCTGAAATTTTGTATATTCATTGTGTGGTACTAAGGAAATATTGCAAATATACAAAAAAGTAATATAGGCCCCAGCAGAGCCTTAGAGGCCCCAAACACAAGCAAAGCTACAACTTTTAAAGAAAAAGGTCTAGAAATCTGAATTTTGTTTACTTATAGAAAAGTACTTAAAAATTTACCTAATACACAGTACACTAAAAATTGGTATAAGCCTCTTGGGTCTCGACAGGGGCCCTGAGGCCCCAATCACAAATCAAGCTTTGAATATTTATGGTGTTTTACTTAAAATTTTACTATTATATACTAAAACATATATAGTTCTGTGGGGCCCTGGCAGGGGCCCTAAACACAAACAGAGCTATCATGTATGAACGGAAAGGCTTAGAATTCTAAAATTTTGTATACTTATAGTAGTTTACTAAAAAATCTAGCTAATATACACTAAAAACTGATTTAAGCCTCTTAGGTCTCGAAAGGGGGGCCTGAAGCCCGAATCAAAATCAAGCTCTAACATTTGAATAATAAAAAAGCCTAAGAACTTGAAGTTTTTTATTTTTACAGTGCGTCACTTAAAAATTATAGACAATATACAAGGAGACAGCTATAGGACTCGGGACCCTGGCAGCCTCAAATACAATTGAAGCTATAACAATTGAACGGAAAGGGGCTTAGACCTGAAATTTTGTTTTATCATAGTGGCATTTAAAAATTTAGCTAATGTATACTAAAAATTATATAAGTCTCTTGGCAGGGATCATGCGGCCTCAATCTCAAATCAAGCAATAAATTTTTTTATCCAGAAACCGGATTTTTTTATGTTTATAATGCGTTGCTTAAAATTTTAGCTATTGCACACTAAATCTGATATAGTCCTATGAGGCCTCGGCAGGGGCCGCGAGGCTCCAAATACAAATCAAGCTATGACTTTTGTACGAAAACGCTTAAGAACCTGAAATTTTGTATTTGTGCCCCTCCACTTATTATAGTCACGAGCCGCTACTGCTCGTAACATTTTGATGCAAAAACCCTTATATTGTTGGAAAACGATGCCTTAACTAATTTTTGTTTGTAGCGTTCCCGAACTCTGGTTTTGCTAAGATTATTAAAGTAAAAGCTCGACATTGTAGCGAGTAACTAGTATCTGCAGCGTTCAACCACCCACCCGGAAGTTGGTAAGGGATAAGGCACGTCACTTCCGACCTTCAATGTTTTTTTCCATGATTCGGTCAACCTGGAAGCCAATTTTCTACCCGGGGTCTATTTGAGAATGGGGTTTATTAACAAAAATTTGTCATACCCCCGGGATCTAATGGAGACCCAAGTTTAATCGAGAGTTTATGGTGTTTATTTATTTTATTAATTTTATTTTATTATATTTATACTAAATATACAATAGAATATACACTTAATTTCCATTAAACATTCAACTAAATAATTATCTACAGAACGTATATATTTAATAAATTTATACGTGTATTAAACGAGTTAATAATGAAAATTTAATTTTAAAATAGTTACTTTAATTTTGTTTTTTTTTCGATATGTTAGAATAATTATTGATTTTTTCTATTTTTATGCTTTTTTGTGATTAAACAATTTTATTTTTGATTTATGTTGGAGTTTTTTTTCTTTCAATATTTTTATTAGAATTTTCGTTGCACATTTTGTTTTTAAATAGAGGATTGTACCAGGTAACCACAAAAGTTCTTGCCGTTTTTAATTACGGAAAACAAAATGATGTACGCAAAATGTAGCATATCACTAGTCCCCAAAGTAATCCCCAATGGCATCTAGCACCTTCTGCCAATGTGTTCTCCAGTTGATCAATCCCCTGGCTGTAAAACTTGCCAGTCTTGGACTCAAAGAAGTCCGTGATTGCCTTTCGCAGATCTTTATCATTGGTGTAGGATTTTCACTAAGATGGTTGTCCAGAGAATGGTAAAGGTGATAATCCGTTGGAGCAAGATCTGCTGAGTAAGGTGGATGACGCATAGTTTACCAGTCAAGCCGCTCTAAGGTTTTCCTGGCCACCCATGCCACATGTGGCTGGGCATTGTCATGAAGGAAGAGTACACCTTTGCGATTCACCAATGATGGCTCCTTCTGCTGCAATGCCTGTTGCACATGTTCCAACTGCTGGGAGTACAGGTTCCCAGTGATGGTTTGGCCAGCTGATAGCAGCTGATAGTGAACCATTTGGCGTCTAGTCCACCAGACACCGAGCATGATCTTGCGTGTGTGTAGGGGTGGCTTTGAGGTGTGAGGCACCGTGTCTCGGGGTGACAACCAATATTTGCAATGCTTAGGAGTGTCATACAAGACCAACTTTTCGTCACTGGTAAGTATTTGATTAAATATGGGTGCGATACGATCTCAAGAAAACAATGACATGCAGGCTGTCACTCGATTCTTGTTGGATTGCGACAATGTGTGCAGTACCCATTTGGTCAACTTGTACGTCTTTCCTAGGTATGCAGGTGACGTCTAACTGTTTCATCGGAAACCTGTTACCGTCTGGCAAGTTCACCACATTTTAAACTGCTGCCCTCTTCTATGTCATCTAAGGCTTGTAGTCGGCCGCTGCGGGGTTCATCAGAAATGACAAATTCTTCCGACCTGAATTTCTGGAACCAATGCCTTGTGGTGCGTTCATTCACAGCATCATCCCCAAGCCCACCTTGAAGTCATAAAGCAAACAACACCTAACCATGTCCTGCGATACCTCCATTTATCTTCACTTCTGCATGAGATGTGATTGATCTGAATGCGCAACAGCCCTGTATTTATACAGGCTAATCTTCCTGCTCCCACCTGACAGATTTTGGACCACATCGTACAGACATTTGCATATCTTCTATCACTTCTTTTTATGGCAAGAACTTTTGTGGTTACCTGGTATTTTGTTTATTTTTTTTATTAGTTTTTTATTTGTATAAAGTTTGTAATTTAAATTAAAGTAAATATTCACATAAAAATAAGTCAAATTATAAAAAAAAAATCTCAAATTTTGTTCCAAACCAACAAAATAATATTGCACATTTTTAAATATAAAATAACGTGATAACAATTTTAGGAACAAGTCAAAATTATACAAAAAAGTATAATTTGGGGAAATGTCCAAAATTGAAACTAAAACTAAAGGGGTATGTGGATAATAGTAACTAAGTATGAAATAACGTGTAATAATGATGCTTAATGACAAATAATATGGAAGAGAATCATTAATTATAGTTAAATAATAGGCAAACTTAATTACTTACTTTCTTTTCAAACCCACTTATCCATTAGGGTTGCGGGGGAAAGAGCCCTATGGAGGATTTCCAGCTATCATGATCTTCCACCATCAGGCACATGCCCTCCCTGGTAATACCCAAGAAACTCGCACTCACATTCTCCATGTAGTTTAGCCACCTGGTTCTAGGCCGACCCCTTGGACTCTTACCCACTGGCTTGGAAAATAACAACTGCCAAGGAAGACCATTTTGCAGCATCTGTATCACGTGACCATACCAGCGCAACTGAGATCTCTCAATGCAGAGAAGTAGTGGCTTAACACTTAAAGACTCCCTTATTGTACCGCTGTGCACTCTATCTAGTAGGGTAACACTTGCCACACCTCTCAGAAATCGCATTTCGGCCACTTGTACCAATGATCGCACTCTTTCGGTCATTACCCAAGTCTCATGACCACAGGTGTGAATGGGGACAAAGATAGATCTGAAGACACAGAGCTTGGCTTTGTTTCTCAGCTCGCGTTTCGTTACCACGAATCGCCACAGTTCATGTTTGACACAGCTTGCTGCACCAAACCGAGCATCCAATTCTTTTTCCTGCCACCCATCACTCATGTATGAAATCCGGAGATCCTTGAACTTCTCCACCTGCCTCAATGGGGCTCCCCTAACATGGAGAGCACACTGAGTAGGCTGTCTTGGAAAGACCAGAACCTCAGTCTTAGCCACACGGATCTTCATCCTAGTTTCTTCAGATTTTCAAACTACATTTCAAAATGACTGGCATCAGAAACATGAACGAATAAAGCTAAAATAATATGTAATCACAAATCAATCCTATGCCAAAAAGAAAATGTTTTGCCACAACCCAGCTGATCCACAAGGTAATTATGTTTGTGCTACTGGCTTCCCTTAACAAAGAATAATGTGACCTCTCTATCTACACTGCTTTGCAATGAAATTGCCCCACCCACAAGGAGTTATGCGAATGAGCCAAAAGTAGGTATAGAGCAAGAGATACATCTGAAAACACCTTTATTACGTTATGGAGCCAAAACGTGCACTCGTTTGTACTGGGTGTTCCAAAGGAAAGCAGCATCAATAGGTTGTGGCATCATGTTCAGCAGGAATGCATTATTCCAGCCACAGGTGTAGGTGATCATATAGGTGGTGAATGTCATCTTGGGGTACGTCTGCCCAGGCCTGGTGAACCTGCTATGTCAGTTTATGGAGATTGCAGGGTCATCGTAAACGACATCCCACCATGTACCAAATGTGCTCAATTGGCGATAGGTCTGGGAACCTCGCGGGCAATGGCAGGCAGTTGACATCAAGTAGACATACCATGCTCATGTCTGCTCTGTGCGGTCTGAAATTATCCTGCTGAAAGAACAGTAATATGGGCTGCAAAATCTCTGTGAAATACTGTGCTGCTGTCAGGGTGCCTTGGATGGTGACTAAAGGTGTTCTCGTATCATAGCCGATGACACCCCAGACCATGATCCCAGCTGTTGGTCCACGATGGCGATACCGGATGCATTGTTCATTGGCATGTTCCAATGGTCTGTGCCACACACATCTGCATCTGTTGTCGGTGTCCAAACAAAAGCGGGATTCGTCGCTGAAGACCACTGGGTACCATTCCATTTGCCAGCCCACTCATTCACGACACCATTGCAGTCGTATCGCATGGTGCTCAGGTGTCAAAGGAAGACACAACAATGGATACCTGGTAGAAATTGTCGTGGCGTGTTACCAAAGTGCTATTGTCGCTATTGACACTGGAGCAGTACCGGGAATAGTGATGTTGTCGCGCAGTTGCAGCAGGGTGATGATTCTGTTCGCTAGCGCTGTTCGCAGTATCCGCCTATCGGTACGAGCTGACGTGCTTCTCCAGGCCCCAGAGCCTGGTCCTCTGGCATGTGTGCCTTCCTCTCATGATTGCCTCCAACATCGGCCTACTGTCCGTGTGTCCCGCGACACATGGACAGCAATTCGTCTGGTTGACCATTCAGCCTCGGAGAGGCCAATAATCTGACCTCATTCAAAGTCCGTTAATTGCGTGAACGGTTGTCGTTGTCGTCGTCGCGGAATTGAGACCGTTGTGTGGATTACAGTACAGCGGAATGTCTGGCACAGGTGTCAACTGATGAGCCTATACAGGCACCCGGACACCCTGTATCAACCCAGATGGTCATGTCCCATGAGCATGTATTTAATATGGATAAGGCCAGATAACTCTTTGTTGGGGGGCCAATTTCATTGCAAAGCAGTGTATTTTTATGCTCGAAAGTTTCCTCACCCCTTCCTCAACTTCACGACGTGTGCACAGCCACCAGTGCTCTCATCTAGCAAGAGCTTGCCGACCTAGCCAAGATAGTTTACGAATCCCGCGATCAAATCAATGATAACAATGATTTTCCCGCAAATCAAACCCCCATCATGGACACACAAGATGCAGCCTTTCTCAGCCTGGAAAGCCACCCCTAAGCAAGCCCGGCATTTGTTACTGTGATACCAAGTTTTCAGAGCGAACTTAAAAATGTACGCCTCCGTGCTCGTTTACTCAGGCGCTACGTTTGGTCGCTTTCGGTCACAAGTGGTGACCACCACCTAGATGATTTCTTTCTGACCGATCATGCTTCGAATGCATTCACAGAGTATCCATTCTTTATATGTGAAGTTGAGACTGCTCTTACCAGGAGAAAGAGTACAGATTCTGTCATCCTGGTGAACGACTTCAATGCACACAAAGGTGCTAATGACCAAACGTGGAAAGGAGTGATTGGGAGGAATGCTGGTCATGATTTGAATACGTGAAACAGGTGCTTGTTAGATCTCTGTTGTAACAAAGGACTTTCCACCACGAACACCTTCCAGCACAGGGATGCAATGGAATAGAAGTCACTGATTGATTCTGTAATAGTATCAGCTGACTTATTTCGATCAGTGTTGGATACTTGTGTGAAGAGAGGGGCAGAACAATAAACTGATCACTGCCTTATTGTCTTTATTTTGTGAATCTCTGAAAACATGCCAACCAAGTAAAATGCTATGTCCTGCCAGACTTGGTGCATCAAATGGGAAGCATTGGAAGATAGAGCTGCGAGGAACACCTTTGCAAATAACATATCTTCAAGTTTCAAAGAAATACCAGATCATCATGGTACTGTTGAAAAAGAGTGGCAGTTGTTTAAAACTGCTGTGATAACTTCGGCTGCATTATGCTGTGCTCGTTAGCGGCTGTTTGGCGCAGGTTGGTGAGAAAAGGACTGCATGGTGGAATAGTGAAGTCCATGAAGCTATGAAGGTAAAGAAGAAGCCTATTTGCTATGGCTTGCAAATAAGTCACCTTCGAGTCGAATGTGGTACACGGCATGAAACGTAGCAGTATCAACAGTTAAAGCCAAGGCCTGCGAGAAGTTCAGGGAAAAATTGGAGATAGACTATGGTTCAGCAAACAAGGTATTCTGGCAGACTGTTTGCCACCTCCATGGAAAGAAGTCTCTTTCATCACATATTATTAAAGGTTCAGATGGTAGGCTTCTGAAAATGGAGGAGAGTGTATTGCATAGGTGGAAGGAATACTTTGCCTCTCTTCTTAATCCGGTGACAGCAACAACTGAAGTACATGAGGTGCACCTTGGAGCAGAGAATAGTCACAGTGGTATCACTGAAGAAGAAGTAAGATAGGCAATTAAGGGTGGTATCATGCTTCGGGTTTAAGGTTGAGGTAAGGAAGGTTTGTTCATTGAATATCCAGTTTCAAGGTCCAAACTATCCTTACCATCTTCACTAGGGCAAAATTTCGATGTGTGAGGCGACATTTCTCTTCAGCATTTTAAGGTAGCTAATCAGCTGCCTTAAGGAGCGTTTTCTCATCAGAGCAAAAAAATTCAAAATGGACGACCTCGCTCGCTTTGAAAAACGGTGCCGTCGTCGACATTGTTTAGATCTCCTCTGAGAAATACGATTTTGAGATCGGATTAATCTATGGAACGTTTACACCAAGAACAATTCAAGAAGAAATATCGGCTGGCAAAAGAAACTGTTGTATCAGTTATCAGCATTAATGGAAATCGGCGACAGCATTAGTGGAACGCGGGACAAATGGGGGGAGGTTCTCCGCGTCTTTCACTTGCGTTTCTTCGCAACAGTAAATAAACTATTTTTGTGTAATAAATAGATTAAATAAATCTCTATTAGATTTGAGAAAAAATAGTAAGTTACTCTCTTTCAAATACATAAATTTTATGTTTAAGGTTGCTTCCAAATCGTAAATGGAGGTATAGGCCTACTTGATTTCCCACAGTCGACAATAAGCAACGTTATCAAGTGAGTGGCAACGGCGTTAGGGAAGCGATGGCCGGCCAGCTCGTATAAGGTTTCCCTGGCAAGACGTGGTGGTTGGCATGATGGGTGGGAGGTTACAAGATATTATGTTCGTACAATGAAATAATAGAAATTTATTATAAGACAGAAATAAATTTCTTTTTGGAAGAAGCGGCTAATAAAGCAAAGCATCTGCAATAAAATTTTTCCATTTGTTAATTTTCCAGTTGAAAGCATTTAAGTTTTGTCCAGTTCTTTTTATCAAGTACATAAACGCCACATGAAAACCTTATGTGCTTGGCACGTAAACCGAAGTTATAGCATTTCAGACAATTTTTTTTCTTATAATCAATTTTATTTTCAATCTTATTGGTTCGCAAATATTATTCAATCCCTACGTTTGATGCTTTTGAGATAATTTTAATTAAAACAAATTGAAATCGCGAAGTCGTGGTCGTATCACAATCTATTAAAAGATTTCTGTATATTATTACAGACAATATAAACTATCCTGTTAGTGATTACTTTATTATAATAAATTATTAATATAATTTGTTGTTTATGATATAATCCATCAACAATTATGTTCGACCGGTGAAAAATTAGAAGAAAAGTTATCAGTTGTAGTTATTAGTCAGGAGAAAACATTCATTTGACAAAGGGACATCTCACAAAAGGGTTGCTAACCAAAATCTCGCATCTGGTTGTGATTTCTAACTTAAAAATAGATTCAAGTATCCCGCGCGCATAGGTTGCTTAGCAACGTGACGCTTTCGCCACCAAAGTTTCGTCATTTCCGTTAAAAATACTCTCAAACCAATAACTAGTTTTCTCGAGGAGAGGTTGAACTTCAACCGTTGAAGGGCTCCTCGTGTAAGGAGAGAAAGAAAATGGAAGCTTGAATGGAATCGAAGATTTTCGAGGAGACCTTGGACCTCGAAGAGACTTTGACCTCGAGGAGACCTTGGACCTTATGTGAAGAGACCTTGTTCCTTCCTCGAGGAGGAGAAATCGTGATACCACCCTAAGTCCCTGAAGACTGCCAAAGCTGGAGGTGATGATGAAATCTGGTCCGAGATGTTAAGGGCCTTAAATCAGGATGGTATCCTGTGGCTCTCTAGGGTGTTATGTTGCTTTGATATCTGGCCAAGCCCCTAAGCAATGCCAGATAACCGATCTTCAAAACGGAATATTGGAGAGATTGCAACAACTATCGAGGCATCTTTTTGCTTTGCATTCCTAGGAAAGTGTACGCTAAGTATCTGGAGAAGAGTAGTCGGGCAATAGTCGACTCCAAACTGTCGGGGGAGCAGTCTTTCTTCTGACCTGGCCGAAGCACGATGGATCACATCTTTGCACGACTCTTTGAGAAATCCTGGGAGTATGCAAAAGATGTGAACGCTTGCTTTGTGGACCTCGAAAAAGCATATGACAGAGTTCCTTGGGAGAATCTCTGGAAAGTGTTGCAAAAGTATGGAATGAATGGGCAATTGCTCATTGCTAGCATGTCCCTGAACGAAAACTCTGAGATGTGCATCTGGATAAATGGTATTAGGACCGTTCACCGTGGGTGTTGGGCTCCGCCAAGAGTGCATACTGTTGCCCCCTCTTGCTCATTGTCTTTATGGATTGAATAGACAGGGGCAGCCGAGTTGATAAGCATATTTGTGTGGGCGACTGCTTGGTGAAGAGGTTGCTCTTTGCTGGCGCCATTGTCCTCCTTGGGTCTTCTCACACCAACCTTCAACATGCAGTAGACAGGTTTGCAGCCAAATATGAAGATACTGGGATAAAGATCAATATGGTTAAGACCGAGGTTCTAGTCATTTTAAGACAGCGTGCTCAGTGCGCTCTCCATGTTAGGGGAGCTCCATTGAGACAGGTGGAGAAGTTCAAGTATCTCGGGATTGTATTCACGTGTGATGGCCAGCAAGATAAAGAATTGGATGCTCAGATCGATGCAGCTAGCTGTGTCAGACGTAAACTTTGGTGACCCATGATAATGAAACGTGAGCTGGGAAACTAAGCCAAGATTTCCGTTTTCAAATCTGTCTTTGTCCCCTTTTATCACCTATGGTCACGAGTCTTGGGTAATGACCAAAAAAGTGCGATCGCGGGTACAAGCAGCCGAAATGAGATTCCTGAGAGGTGTGGCAAGTATTACCCTATTGGACAGAGTGCACAGCAGCACAATAAGAGAGTCTTTAAGTATTCAGCCACTACTGCTTCGTCTGGAGAGATCTCAGTTGCGCTGGTGTTGCACTGGTATCGCCACTTGATACGGATGCTGCAAACTAGTCTTCCTAGGCAGTTATTTTTCAAGCTGGCGGGTAGGAGACCAAGGGATTGGCCTAGAACCAGGTGGCTAGACTACATGGAGAATCTGAGTTCGAGTCTCTTGGGTATTACCATGGAGGACATGCGCCTGATGGCGTAAGATCACGATCGCTGGAGATCATCCATAGGGCTGCTGTCCCAGCGACCCTAACGTATAAGCGGTTTTGAAAAGTAAGGAAATCACGCTTTGAACACGACTTTCCAGGTCGACACAGGTAGGGACATGTTAGTTCTTCCAAAAAAAATCGTTTTTGCTCCTGAAACGACCGTCAAAGCTTTCCCTCTATGCCAAGAACAACACTCAAATTCAAACTGATGACTTAGAGAGAAACAATGTCACTCTTAACTTATGCCAAAATTTCCCTTGAAAATGTATATTTCCCAAGGTCACACAACCAATCATAGGTGCTGACTTCCACATGCACTGGAACTCGATATCCGAAACAACTGCCTGGTGGACAACCCCACGTGGAGGAAGGCCACAGGAACTGCCTTTAGGAACCCTGTAACCCTGAATAGGATCTAAGTGGTAGCTACCACTTCTACCTATCATGATATCGTGAGCGACTTTCCCCAGGTAACCAACTCTTTCCTGCTCAGCAGATCAGAATGTGAGCCATATTGAG
The DNA here is from genome assembly GCA_023313115.1 of Rhysida immarginata. Taxonomy (NCBI): domain Eukaryota; kingdom Metazoa; phylum Arthropoda; class Chilopoda; order Scolopendromorpha; family Scolopendridae; genus Rhysida; species Rhysida immarginata. The sequence goes on from JAHWFO010030049.1 coordinate 486,816, forward strand.
ATCACTGCTGCCCCTGGACATCTTCTCTTCTACACATCCTGCATGAAGCCAAACAAGAATTCGAATACATGTCGGCAAAAGTAATTATCCGACCATCCTACAGATCCTGGACCAGCCCACTTCACATGATGCTGGCATGCCTACAGAGGCAACTGTCATTTGAATGCCATGACCACGCCAAACGCGTACCTTGTCGTTCATATACAGAGCTTGTGCTCAGACTTTACACCAAAAAACAATCTTCTCTACCAATGATCTGACACGAGTATACAATCAAATCCCCATCTTCTCTGACCACCCAATAGAAAATGGCTGCAATGACTGTGTTTGGCCTCTATAAATTTGTAAAAAAACCGTTCAGTCTGCAGAATATTGGTCAAACATCAGCACTATTTTCATCAGGACCTGGCCGGCCTCGAATTCTGCATACCATTTGTAGGTATTATCCCTCATCGTTTCTGATACTAAAGATGAACATGAGCAACACATCAGACAGGTGCTCCAACGTCTGAATAATTACAATCTCAATTTCAACCCACAAAAATGTGTATTTGGACAGCTCTCCATCGAGTTTCTTGGATGCCGCATTTCTCACGAAAGCAAGAACAGAATTTCCAATGCCAGAGACATTGTTCAGCTTCAACAATTCCTGGCGAAGCTCAATTTTTACTGCCTCTTCCTACCAAACGCCGCCAGCATGCAAGCATTTCTAAATGATTTAACAACGGATTCTAAGAAAAATGATACATGCAGGGTGCCAAAGGTGAGGTGTAAAAGCGGCCTCATGCAAGCGACCTCATGCAAGCTACCTCTAACCTTCCCAGCCCCTAATCAACAGCTAGCACTTATGATAGATGCTTCAGAAACGGCATTCGGTGCCACGCTGCATATGCATAGGGACCAAGCCTTTTGACCCATATGGTTCTTCTCCAGTAAGCCGAGCATGGCCGAGAAAGCTTACTCCACATAGCATTGTGAACTCTTGGCAATTTATGTGGCCATAAAACACTTTTGCCACGAGATGGAAGGCTGTGAATTCATCATTTTCACTGACTATCGCCCCCTCACCTATACTTTCACAACAAAGACAAATCAGGTTTGCCATGCGAGCAGCATCAGTTAGACTATATTACACAATTCATCACCGACATAAGGCATGCCACAGGCTCAAGCAACGTGGTCACTGCTACCCTATCCCGTATCCACGATTTGCACCTCCCAGCAACTGACATCACCATGTTAGCAAAGCCACAAGCCAAGAATAGCCACTAATCACGCAGAACGACACCTCACTGGCTATCAAACCCCTGCAACGGACACCAAGCTACTGATCCACTGCAACACCAGCGATGGCAACGTTCGATCATACATGCCCCCTAGACGTTCATACTTTTGCCAAACATTCATGATTTTCACCGAAAGTCACCCAAATGGGTGGATTTACACTTTTGTGCACCCTGCCAGGTGTTCAACCCCCTACACAACCTATCCCAACCTGGCCTGAATGCCATAAGAAGCCTCATTCAACAGCGCTTTGTATGGCCATCCATATGTATGGCCATATGAACAAGGATATCGCCGAGTGGACTCAATCATGCCACATCAGATTCAGCCACATCCAAATTGAGCTTGTGGGCCCACTTCCCCCATCAGATGGCCATCACTACCTCATGACATGCACCGACTGTTAAACACGCTGGCCAGAAGCAGTCCCCCTGAAGGACATCAGTGCAGAGATCATTGCAAAAGTTTTCATTCAACACGCGTTCTCCCGATTTGGCATCCCAACCACAATCCCAATCTACCAGGGCCGGCAGTTCACATCACAGCTGTTTGCTAGCTGAGATCCAAGCTTGGAATACAGCACATCCACATGACCCCCGCAGCATCCAGCAGCCAATGGCCTTGTCGGACGTTTCCATGGGTCAGCCAAATAAGCCCTTTATTGCCATTGCCAGCATTTGATGGATTCTCTTCCCATAGGGCTGCTCAGTCTGTTTAGCATTCAAGAACAACATTAGAGGCACTTGAACCAAGATGGTGTATAGCACCCCACTACATCTGCCAGAATTCTTCCATGCCTGGCTGAGCCATCTACCTTCATACAGAACCTGCGTGAAGCCATGCAGATGCTTCAACCACCCCAGAGATCCACCCACACCATTTTGTGCACCCCACTTTGGAATTTTGCTCGCAAGTGTTGGTTTAGGTCGAGACCGTCAAACCCACACTCTCGAACCTGTATGACAGTCTATTCCCAGTCATGAAGAGAACTGCGAAATACCTGACAATTCGCAGGAACGGCCAGGATGAGACGATCAGAATCAGCCATCTAAAGCCCGCCTGCATATGGGTCAACATAACCAACACAGTATCATATCACCAATCGCATCATCTACGAGGACCGCACCACAATCCACCCAACTAGCATCATTCTTGATGGCAACTGCATTTCTTTGGATCTGGTTAAAGGGCAACTGACATCAAAATTTGACATATATATATATATTTGTCCTAAAGTTATACAGGATATGGAAAAAATAAATTCTGCACAAAAAGTTTTCAAATATCACTATTATTTTAAGAGTTATTTAATTTTAAAAATTAACAGCTATGTCAGCAAACTTGACCATCTGACGTGAAAGTCGAAGAAGTCGTTATCAATCACACAGATTAGTATTAACCAGTTGCTTTTCAACGCTACTCATCGCCTTGCTATACATAATTTTTACCGTTTTTTGGGCACACGGGCATCGCCACTGGACACTGGATGAGTGGAAGATGGTCGCCTGGTCCAATGAATCGCGGTTCCTACTTCATCATGCGGATGGCAAACTGGGCACAGACGCAGACAGCACGAGGCCATGGACCCATCCTGTCAGCAGACAAACGTACAGAAGGAGTGCTGGTCTGGGGTGGGTGGAGAAGGAGTGCTGGTCTGGGGTGTCTTCTCTTGGGTCACACTGGGTCCTCTGATATCCGTAGGCACATCCCTGAATGAACACACTACCTGAAATTAACAAGCCATTCTGGTTACTGATCTGATCAAGAGCGTTATAATTGAATGCAATGGTGTACAGATAGATACCCAACAGGAGAGCATCTTGACCAAGGATCAAAAATGTATACTTAATGATCTTGTTAATAACTATGCAGATAGCTCTGGGGAGGAAGTCGAGATCCTTAATGGTGTGAGGGATGCTGTTATCATTTTTGAAATTGATAAGAAGGAGCCTGTCTTTGCCAAACAATATCCAATACCCCATAAATATTTAGCCTCGTTTAAAAAGCGCATTGATCAGTACCGGGAGGCAGATATTATCGAACCTAGCAAGTCCAGGTGGAAGTCTCCGGTATTCATTGTTCAGAAGGAGAACGGCGGACAGTAGTTAAGGCAATAATGGAACGAATCATTTGTAGGTATGAAATACCTCATGAGTTAATTTCTGACAGGGGGGCTAATTTCACTTCGGAATTACTGAAGATTTTATGCCAGGACTTACACATTGACCTGCACCACACAACTGCCTACAGACCAAACTCGAATGGATTGGTGGAGCAGATCAACCAATCCATCACTGAGGTGCTCAGAACGTTGTGTGATAATGACTCACGAAACTGGCATGAGAGGCTCGAAGAGGCCCTGTTCGCTATACGTACCAACCCCAATGGTAAAACTGGTGGTGCCACCTGCCTTTCTTCCATACGGATTTTATCCTAGAACCCCACTTTCCTGGGAGGGAGGGAATGACGATAATGTACCCATTCAGGACTATTGCTCAGATCTAGTACTAAGACTTATGAAAACAAAGGAGAAGGCAGAAAACATAAGCCAGGTGAACAAAAGTAAAGGAGTGGTTCAAAGAAATAAGGATAGAGTAAAGTTGCAGTCATATGCTCTGGGAGAGAAGGTTTGGATGTTACTTAAAGGGGGAGAAAAACAAATTGGGGCACAGGTACTTGGGATCCTTTCGTATTAAGAAAATTATATCTAGAGTTAGTTACGAAATTGAAGGTATCTGGAAAAGGGACAGGCAAATTGTGCATGTAGATCGGTTGAGACCTTGCTATGGGACTTGGACTAAGAATCAGCCCCGGACGAAGGCCAAACCGACTCAACCACAGGATCCTGAGAAATTGGAACCGGAAGAGGAAGTCATGCCCATACAGACTTGGAGGGGACAGATCCTGGGTCAGGCAGCAGGCGAGAGATGTGCCCGACCACAATAGGCCTGTACTACCCCAGCCTGAGCCTGCCGTGGAAGAGTAGGAAGAACAACTCAATTTTCCACCAGAGCCACAACCTAACCCAGCATTGGAATAACAGGAAGGGAGTCTCAACAAATCTCTAGGACCCCAACAAGATCAAGCTCTAGAAGAGCAAGAAGAACGCCACGAGGGGGGAAGCCAACCAGGAAATATCTGAAGATGACGTCCATGATTCTCTTAGAAGGAGGCCTAGAGTGGACTACAGTCGTCTTCACAATGAAGTACTCTGATGGGATCCTCTCTTTCTGAGGGGAAAGTAGTGTGACAAAGTTCATATGGGTCAACTTAACCGACACAGTAGTCATATCACCAATCGCATCATCTACGAGGACCGCACCACAATCCACCCAACTAGCATCATTCTTGATGGCAACTGCATCCCTTTGGATCTAGTTAAATGGCAACTGACATCAAAATTTGACATATATATATATTTTTGTCCTAAAATTATAGAGGATATTGAAAAAATAAATTCTGCAAAAAAAATTTTAAGAGTTATTTAATTTTAAAAATTAACGCCCATGTCAGCAAACTTGACCATCTGACGTGAAAGTCGAAGAAGTCGTTATCACTCACACAGATTAGTATTAATCAGTTGCTTTTCAACGCTATTCATCGCCTTGCTATACATAATTTTTACCGTTTTTTGCCTATGGGCACACGGGCATCGCCACTGGACACTGGATGAGTGGAAGAAGGTCACCTGGTCCAATGAATCGCGGTTCCTACTTCATCATACGGATGGCAAACTGGGCACTGACGCAGACATCACGAGGCCATGGACCCATCCTGTTAGCAGACAACTGTACAGGTGGGTGGAGAAGGAGTGCTGGTCTGGGGTGTCTTCTCTTGGGTCACACTGGGTCCTCTGATATCCGTAGAAATATCCCTGAATGGAACACCCTACCTGAACATTGTTGCTGATCAGGTGCACCCGTTCATAATGACTGTGTTCCCTGGTGGTGACGAACAGTTTCAGCAGGGCAATGCTCTCTGTCACCATGCTAGAATGGTCTTGGACTGGTTCGAGGAACATGACGCAGACTGCCACCTGCTTCAGTGGCCAGCTCGGTCGCCCGATCTCAATCCGATCGAGCATTTATGGGATGAAGTGGACAGAATCACCCGACGCCTTCTCACATTACCGTCCAAGCTGCACCAATTATGGGATGCTTTGATGTCAGACTGGGCTGCTATTCCTCTGCAACGGTTCTTAACACCTTGTTGAATTCATGCCGGCACTCATTCAGGCAGTTCTCGCCGCTAAAGGAGGTGCAAAACGTTATTAGCAGGGCGTCTCTAAAAAATTGGTCGTTCTGTGTATATGGTTTCGTTTTTATCACTGCATATCTAATGTATATTTATGGATGATAAAGATAGTTGCGTATCTCACTGAGTACACAAATATCTAGTGAATATTACTGTATTATCCTAGAATGTGAATAGACGGTGTTGATTTAGCCCTAATCACCAATAAGATTGTTAGTTATGGGCGGACTTTCCCCTCGCTCCCCTCTAGGTATGTCACTGGATAAACATATCACATATCTTTTTTATTGATTGCAGATGCAAATAAAGTAATTGTGTCACGAGCTTTTAGGTGATCTTGCTTATGTTTTTTTATTAAACAAAATTTGATATACGAAATATTATCGATAAACAATATAAACGATATAGAAATAGGCATGAAGTGTTTCCTCAATTAATCAACGATCGCTAGTAAACATACTAATACAGATTATGGAAAATGTGAAAGCTCACTTCCCTGTGCATTTTGATTGGTAAAATGAGTTATAGTCTTTTATGCATGCATCAGTTTCCTCGCATTACTAGAGAAAACTGTGAAACAGTGAAAATCACTGGCAACAGGTTCGAGAGTAGCACTTGTGAAAATCACTGGTAACGGTTTCGAATATTGGAAAGTAGCAGTGATTACCTGTGAAATTTCACTATCAGTGAAAAAAAACACAGGTCATGAAATCAGACTCATTATTAGTAGCCAGTGCCCGTCACCTAAAAGGATTCTACTTCTTCCATGTTAAAGGGAAGATTTATGCTAAAAAACGTGTATCATGATCTGTTCTGTGACTCCAGATTCATTACAAAACTATAAACGCATTGGGAACAGACTTCAAGGCGGGATATGTTTTCACTGTCGGGCATTATTGCAAAGCGAAAGTAGCGAAAGTGATCAGGCACGCTTGAATGTGATCAGATTTGAAAGTTGATCATCTTGGTCATGTAGTGAATGATGAGAATGGGAGAACGATAAGAGCGGGAAGCACGAATGAGGTAAAAGTGCATTTTACCTCATCAGTAGTGGGAAGCTTTTAGATGCAGTGCTCACATTGATTGATGAACATGGGCGGACTGGCAGAACATCGTACAAGGCAGGTACCAGAAAAAAATCATACAAAGAATCATGGTGTGAATTCATTAATAAATATAAATCAAGGAATACATTGCCATTACTCATTTTATATCATTGAGAGAAACTATTGTTGAAGTAGGCCTAAAATCGTAGGTAGAACTAGTTTTTTAAAGTTTTTGGGAAATCTATGACGGTTACGCCGCAGTGACTGAAAGGCCGCACACCAAAATTTTCTCTTTTTTTGAACAGAAACCCCATGGCGTTACTGCCGAAAATTACGGTACTTTGTCTACGTATGTCCTCCTTTGAAATAATAGGACAAGAGGGTGGGGGGAAGGAATAAATTTTACCTTTGCAGTATAATCGTTTTTATATTTAATTAAGTTTCATTTTGAAAAATGTCACGTGTCAACAGACATCTCTCAAAGATCGTGACACGCTCGAATCTCCGTGACGAGCCACAACATCAGAGGCAGATCTCAGACAATTCGAGAAAATCTCGTGAAAGAGTGAGATCGTCAGACAGAAGACGACATGAATGGAGAAAGCATGTGGATGAGAGAGTTCTGGACAGGAGATGGTCCAACGCACGAACTCGTTTCAACAGGAATTTTTCAACTCGTATAGGCGAGGTGAACCCGCTGCCACATTTCCTATGAGCAGTGACCTCGACGCCGACGCGAGAACAGAACGACGGCCATATGAGAAGAGGTTTCAATGCCAAGCACCTGAACGCACCGAGACGAATGAGCAGCCCATCGATACGCCCGTAAGTAACGAGCTTATTTGGTTGCGTATTCATCATCTCATCGGTCCAGTGTTGGAGGAGCTATTGAGCATCGCCTCCGCCTAATCGACTGTCGACCCAGCGTTCTATGGTCCACGCACGACGAAGCAAGCGAGTGTTTTAAGCGGAGAAGCAACGACCGACAAAGCTGCTGACATCGACGACCCGACGAGGCTACCACAGCGGCAGATAGGTGTTGCTACTTTCAGCCACTTAACATTAATAAGCTGCAATACTCGCATAGACATTCATTCGGTTCGAATAGCCTTTCTCGATTACGAACTGGACTCTGACTCCGATAATTAATGGATTCGAGTCTTCCCCTTTTCTATATCACAATACCTTGATGTTGGAACTGGGGGAATTTTCCGTCAGAAAACGAACTTTTCATTGTGCGAACTACCCGCAGGAAATAATCGTTCGTGCCAAACGTAAGCGTAATCTTCATTCTGCCACCGACACCTTGCTTTGAAATGATATAGCACTTTAGACTTTTCCATTGAACTGTATTATTATTTTTCTTATTCTATCATCAAGGGAAATTCGACTCGTTGGCAGATACCACAAACCGCCGTTATTTGTGTCTTCTATTTTATTTTCTTCAGGAGATATTTTCGTCTGAGCACCGGGGTGAACAATTCCTTCACCTCCGAGGTGTTCTGCTATGCCAGCAAATACGAAGATACATCTTTTTGGTGATTGTTCAATCTATGCTAGTAAGAAAAGCATAGGACGTACGAGTTTCATGGCATTATTGAGTGTTACCATATTATTTCGTTTTGTGCACCATTTCTGTGCTCTGAAAGTGTGCTAAACCGAGACAAGTATACAAGTGTGGTTTTATTCATCTAGTGCAAAATTTCTAGTTATGATATCTGTGATGATATAACGATTTGTGGCAAAGTGCAAGTGATTTTGGTGTCTTGTGTAGCTAGTGCTTTTGTGCTTCTGTGACAAAGTCAGTTAATTTAGATTTTTTTTGTTAAGGTTACAGTAACCCTCCTTCTAAAAGGGTTACATGACACTTTCTTGGAATTATTGGTACCAACTTTGATTGTGATGTTTTGGTAAAAAATCACACAATCGGTACAAAAGCCCACAATCGACGTTGAAGATCACACAATGCGGCCGTTAGGCTTAATGCCCGATGAGATCGTCACGTACTTGTTTGAGGACAGTAATGAGTGAAGAAACTTTATATTATCCTGTTATATTGAGTGTGAGGAGATCTAGAATAGAAGGAGACTGAATATAAGAATTAATTTGTTTGTTTTGTTAAGTTTTCTAACATTATTAGCTCTGTGTAATAATATCTAGACGCTTGGCATGCTGGGAACTCTTGGTTTCGCTGATCGCTGTTTTATGTTCTCTCCTCCTATACCGGAAGTATTGTGAGTGTTTCTGGCTGTGCCACTAGGTGGGCGATCCAAGGATTCACTGCGGGATCAGCCTGGGATATAAAAGGGGAAGCAAGAGATTCAAGAAAGCATTCCAAAATCAGGCTTTCATGAGTAAAGTACCCTCTTCAACATACAGGATCAGTCGAGATCATCGAGAACCAGCATGGTAAGTAATATTCAACCATTTTCTTATTATGCATTTTTGCTTCTTTGTTCTTTATTCTGAGATATCATAATGATTCAGTAACTATCCCGTTGGTTAAATATTTTGCTTATTTAGTTATTATTGATAATGTAAGACTTAAAGTTAATTAGATCGGGGGACTTGTTTTGCTTGTATTTAAATTCTGAGCCCAAGTATATCCAACCTCTATCTATCTTATTAATCCTTTTACATTTTGTGACACAGTTTGATGTTGAACATTAGGATGAGCCAATTTAGAATGTATTTGTCTTATACAGGGTGTAACATAATTCAGGGACAATAAGTACCTAGCGTGATCCATTGCATGATTACAAACTTATCGAAAATGTCGAAAACTCAAAATTTAAATTGCATCATTACGTCATTTATGAACTTTCCACACTAGCAGTTCATTACATTCAAAGGGACAAATACAATTAAATCGGCGGCAATTGTTGAGATTAAATGACGTTTTCGACAGGTGTTCAGCAAACTTCGCGTGATGTTTACTGAAAAACCCTTAACATTGAGTTTTGAACATTTTGCATATGGAACTTTAAGTTTGTAATCATACAAAGGATCATGCTAGGCACTTATTCTCCCTGAATTACGTTACACCCTGTATTCATATTGTATGTCTTAAATTTATGAATTGTCATTAAATCTTTGTTATCAAACCCTACACCTTGACTAAGCTTAATCATTTTCTGATAATCACAACCCATTCACCACAATTGGCACCTGAACAGAGACTCTGATAATCGAGAAATGATGGGGGAAAATAATAACGCTGATGAATGCAGCTGAGGGTACTGTATCCGCCATTTCGAGTTTTACCCACCTCATTCCATCCTTTTCTGGTGATGACAACTCCATAGATTTGGAAGGTTTCTTTTGTGCTTTTGATAGCGTAGCCATTTTGGCTGGGTGGAATGAGGGAATCAAGACTAATGTCTTAAAGGCCACACTTAAAGGGTCAGCGGCACGTAAATTCAATGAACTGCAGTTATACAAACTGGATGACAGTAGTAAACTTAAGAAAAGATCGGTCAGGTTCATTGGAAAAAGGGTGGATAGAAAGGACGTTATGAAGGGATTCTTCTTGGCTCAGCAGGGAAAAACGGTAAGTGTGGAGGAATTTGCTGCGAGACTTGAGCACCTGTGGGATAAGTTAATAGAATACGAACCTCAGAAAGGAACTCTCTTACTAAAGCGGTTTACTAAAAACCTGCTTCCTACACACATGAGAACTATCTCCCATAAGGAGCCTGATACCTTTGAAAAGGCTGTGCAGGAAGCCATAAAATCAGAAGCCTTAGAACCCAGATCTAATACAGGGAATTGTAATGTGGGTGAAGCCAGAGAGGCACGCGATTGTATTGAGGCCCTTGAAAGATTAGTAGTTCAACAGGGTAAGATGTTAGAAACGGGGAAGAAGGACAAGGATGATAAACATAAATTAATGCAGGAGTTAGCAGAAAAAATAAGGCCACTTGAAAGGCAGTTAGAGGAAAAAACTAGAAGGATCACCTATAGACAGAAAAAAGGGAACTGCTTTGTCTGTGGAGAACAAGGACATTATGCAAATTCCTGTAAAAACAAGGATTTAAACTAAGAAAAGTCAGTCTTATTGACCAGTATGATCCAGCTGATGTGGATAAACAAGTTAATCTGGTCTTGTTACGAAACCCTAGTAATGGGCTATACAAAGGGAAACTCGAGATTGAGGACTAGTGGATAATGGCTTTAATTGACACAGGATCACAGGTTTCCATAATCGATGAGTATGTGGCAGATAGGATGAGTAACAAAGTCACATGGGAAGATGTGGCCCTTCTGATTAAAGGTATAGGAGGACAGGTTCAGAATGTAAGCCGCACAATATGGGCAAATATTCATTCCAAGGAGGGGATCTCTAGTTACCGTAAATTTGTTTTCTTGGACTTGAGGGGAAGAAATTACCAAGCCATTCTAGGTACTGATCTGATCAAGACCGTTATAATTGAATGCAATGATGTACAGATAGATACCCAACAGGAGAGCATCTTGACCAAGGATCAAAAATGTACGCTTAATGATCTTGTTAATAACTATGCAGATAGCTTTGGGGAGGAAGTCGAGATCCTTAATGGTGTGAGGGATGCTGTTATCATTTTTGAAATTTATAAGAAGGAGCCTGTCTTTGTCAAAAAATATCCAATACCCCATAAATATTTAGCCTCTTTGAAAAAGCGCATTGATCAGTACCGGGGGGCAGGTATTATCGAACCTAGCAAGTCCAGGTGGAACTCGCCGGTATTCATTGTTCAGAAGGAGAATGGCAGACAGTAGTTAAGGCAATAATGGAACGAATCATTAGTAGGTATGGGATACCTCATGATTTAATTTCTGACAGGGGGGCTAATTTCACTTCGGAATTACTGAAGATTTTATGCCAGGACTTACACATTGACCTGCACCACACAACTGCCTACAGACCAAACTCGAATGGATTGGTGGAGCAGGTCAACCAATCCATCACTGAGGTGCTCAGAACGTTGTGTGATAATGACTCACGAAACTGGAATGAGAGGCTCGAAGAGGCCCTGTTCGCTATACGTACCAACCCCAATGGTAAAACTGGCGAGGCACCTGCCTTTCTTCTATACGGATTTTATCCTAGAACCCCACTTTCCAGGTAGGGAGGGAATGACGATGATGTACCCATTCAGGAATATTGCTCAGATCTAGTACTAAGACTTATGAAAACAAGGGAGAAGGCAGAAAAGATAAGCCAGGTGAACAAAGGTAAAGGAGTGGTTCAAAGAAATAAGGATAGAGGAAGGTTGCAGTCATATGCTCTGGGAGAGAAGGATTGGATGTTACGTAAAGGGGGAGAAAAACAAATTGGGGCACAGGTACTTGGGATCCTTTCGTATTAAGAAAATTATATCTAGAGTTAGTTACGAAATTGAAGGTATCCGTAAAAGGGACAGGCAAATTGTACATGTAGATCGGTTGAAACCTTGCTATGGAACTTGGACTAAGAATCAGCCCTGGAAGAAGGCCAAACCGACTTGACCACAGGATCCTGAGGAATTGGAACCGGAAGAGGAAGACATGCCCATGCAGACTTGGAGGGGACAGATCCTGGGTCAGGTGGCAGGCCAGAGATGTGCCCGACCACAATAGACCTGTACTACCCCAGCCTGAACCTGCCGTGGAAGAGCAGGAAGAACAACTTAATTTTCCACCAGAGCCACAACCTAACCCAGCGTTGGAAGAACAGGAAGGGAGTCTCAACGAATCTCCAGGACCCCAACGAGATCAAGCTCCAGAAGAGCAAGAAGAATCCCACGAAGGGGGAGCCAACCAGGAAATATCTGAAGACAACGTCCATTATTCTCTAAGAAGGAGGCCTAGAGTGGACTACAGGTGTCTTCACAATGAAGGACTCTGATCCTCTCTTTCTGAGGGGAAAGTAGTGTGACAAAGTCAGTTAATTTGGATTTTTTTTTCTTAAGGTTACAGTAACTCTCCTTATAAATGGGTTACATGACACTTTCTTGGAATTATCGGTGTCAACTTTGATTGTGATGCTTTGGTACAAAATCCTACAATAAGTACCAAATCCTACAATAGGTACAAAATCACATAATTGGCACAAAAGCCCACAATCAATGTCGAAGATCGCACCATGCGGCCGTTAGGCTTAACGCCCGATGAGATCGTCATGTACTTGTTTGAGGACTGTAATCAGTGAAGAAACTTTATATTTTCCTGTTATATTGAGTGTGAGGACATCTAGAATAGAAGGAGACTAAATATAAGAATTAATTTGTTTGTTTTTTCTAATCATTATTAGCTCTGTGTAAAAATATCTCGACGCTTGGCATGCTGGGAACTCTTGGTTTCGCGGATCGCTGGTTTATGTTCTCTCCTCCTATACCGGAAGTATTGTGAGTGTTTCTGGCCGTGCCACTGCGGGATCGGCCTGGGATATAAAAGGGGAAGCAAGAGTTTCAAGAAACCATTCCAGAATCAGGCTTCCACGAGTAAAGTACCCTCTTCAACATACAGGATCAGTCGAGATCGTCGAGACCCAGCATGGTAAGTTACTATTCAACCATTATCTTATTATGCATTTTTGCTTCTTTGTTCTTTATTCTGAGATACCATAATGATTCAGTAACTATCTTGTTGGTTAAATATTTTGCTTATTTAGTTATTATTGATAATATAAGTTAATTAGTATCAGGGGACTTGTTTTGTTTGTATTTAACTTCTGAGCCCAAGTATATGTAACCTCTATCTATCATTATTAAGCCTTTTATATTTTGTGACACAGTTTGATGTTGAGCATTAGGATGAGCCAATTTTGAATGTATTTGTCTTATATTCATATTGTATTTCTTAAATTTATGAATTGTCAGTAAATCTTTGCTATCCAACCCTACACCTTGACTAAGCTTAATCATTTCCCGATATATTCACAACCCATTCATCACACTTCATTATGAGTCTCCATTAAATCTATAAAACCCATTAGTGGGTATTGCAATGAGTGTGTGTGCGGCAGTTTTGATAGTGTGCATTTTCTTTTCTTCGTTTACTCCGATGTAAATTCCAGAGTCATGTTATCAGTTAACTTGTGTCTGATTCTCATCTGTGTTTTGTGGTCATTGCTACGAATTGTATGCGACGTTTTCTTAAAGCTTCAGCTTTCATCATTGTGTGGTGTCAACTTCTTCAGGCAGTGAATCTTTTCAGACAGCGTCATATATGTCATCTAGCTACGCAGATATCGTCACCCTTTTAATCTACTGCCAGCATCGTCAACTTCCCTACTCTGCGAGTGAGCTACAGGCCCCACTCGACCTTTGTTCCTGTCCAAGCGTCTCACACATACGACTGCTATTCAATGGCCTACATTTAGCGCCCTCCACTGACCTTTTCTGCTCACGATGACGGACGTCTTGCTTCGTTCTACTGGACTGCGATTCTGACTCAGGTCATGTTACCGATTTGTCTAATTTGGACTTTGTTATTTTGTTACAATACTGCATCTCCCCCCCCCCCTTGCCTTGATACTAAGGAAATGACTGAAGTCGAGAGGTGCAGGATTGTGGAGTTCGGAACTGATATAAATCTACGGGGTCTAAATGATTGAACACTGGGACTGCTAAGCTGTAATTCAACCCTTTATTACAAACAACTAAAAAAAACAACAATTACAAGTCACAACTCGAGAGGGCCCTCTTCAATATGCATAAGATAACAAGGCAATCAAACTGTAAGGTTTCTTTCACAATTACTCAAACAAAAAAAGACAATTTTGACCTTATTTCTAATCCCACAAATATTGACAGAGCATAAGCACCTGTTCGAGCACTATTAACGAGCACTGCATTAACCCAATTACTCTTATAGCAGTAACCAAGGTGAGACATTAACCCGATTTCTTTTAGGCTTATTAAGGCACACTGCACAAGGAACCTAACTCTAACAGTCAACGTTACGACGTGGAGAACGTCGTGTGATTCCTTTATACCCAAGATCTCTTATAAGATCGATTATTGGGAGGGGGGGGGATACCACGGAAACCCCGATGCACCCGTTCTTTGTACAGCTAGTCGCACTACAACATGCCCCCCCGCATCAATGCGCTATCACCGCTTTAAGCAACATCTAGCGCGTCGCACAATTAGCGAACGTGATACAAAATGGTACTCACCACCAAAGAAAAACTGCTCATAGACAAGTTGCAAGTGTGCAAATAATTAACAGTGATCAACACCGTAGGAACAACAGGGCTCAACAAACCACTTAGAGACCCTTAATGCTAAGCTTAATACCATTCACATTTATTACGCTATAGAAGGCGAACTACATTTCAGACATTGCTCCTAACTGTTCTGTTTACTTTTTGTGGCGGAACACTGGATCAGGTTATTATGGATACAGTCCATAACCGTTCTTACTGCATATGCATGAGACAAGGTTCTTTGCAATATGAAGCGTAGACACCCTCACGCGTAAAAAACGCCAGTTCAAAACGCAAAATAAAGAACACTCACCAAACCGAAATCGTCTCAATGGGCAGGAACTAATTGTCGCAAAGACGAGGGTACCTGTTGATGGACAGTGAGAAGGAGCTTTGTGTACCAACTCCACAAGCAGGCAAGGAGGAAATTCTATCTTCATCCATTTCTTTTCCAGAATTGATGAAAAATAACGGCATCATCGCTGTGATGTGCTAAACAATTTCCAAATTGCGATGTATTCTACGACTTAGACGAATGGACAACTCCTTGAGATGCATCAAATCAAATTTGATCGCACGTTTGAAATGATGAAATGTAAAGAAGAGCGTCTCCTCGCCCTCTCAGTTTTAACATCGAACTCTCCTTCCTACACTACACATACCATCATTATCTCCTATATTTCCTTGGAGAAGAAAAAAAAAATATATCGTTGTCAAGACCATCTTATCAACAACAAAAAAAAAAAAATCCCTCTGCAAGACCGCCACAATCACTGCGAAGAAGCATTGCCATAACAATGATATTCACCCCGGCAATCGCATTCCTAGAACAACAAGGAAACGCTAACAGGAGTCATATTCGATATAATGACAACAATTAAAGTAAAATAACTCTAAACAAATATATTATTAGAAAATTATTCAAAAATTTCAAATTGAAATAAAACAACAGCTAAATCTTAATTTATTACTAATTTCTTTTATTTAAAAAAAAAAATTTTTCCCCCAAAATTTTTGCTTTTTCCCCCCCCCCATTGGACGCATATGTCACTTCACTTGACATGAAATGTCACAATTTCGTCTTTCTCAACCAAACCCATCACGTTAAAAACCTTCATACTACGAGTAAATGATAAAGACTCATTTGACTCTTATTTATCTCTCATTTCCACTGCGTGTAAGAATCTCCGCAAATAAATTTATTTTTATTTCTTCCTTAATTTTTCCCGATCTCGTTCTGTTCACACCTTGACACGTGACAAAAAATAACATACTGTTTTAGTAACCGCTTGTAATCAAATGATCTTTATTTTACTAATAAATTTTTCTGTGTATTTTATTCTACTTTAAGCTTTTTTTTTTTTTTTTGGTTGAACGATTTCCATTATAATAACGATGCTCAACAGAAAAATAACGATCCAAATGTTATATTAAAGGAAAATCTATGACCATTTTAGATATCGGAGATGCTTGCTTCTTTTATTTTTTGCAAGCTTTTATATACAATATCAAAAATTCTTTATTTGTAAGATTAGGAAAGTTATTAATTAGGAAACTGCTGTAATGAACTTTGTTCCGATTCAAAAATAGTTCTCTCATACATGTTGCCTTAAATATTGAATAAGTTGCTAATAAGACTTGTCTGATGCAATTTAAATACTTCATGAACAGTAAAATCTAATAAAAATCCGGTCATGGGTATTGTAATTCATAATATCTTGATGATTGGAAATATGAACGAATAGTATTATAAACACAACTAAACAGAACTTTATATTGTTTTTTGTTTTTTTTTAATAATTCAAACAAATAAAACAAGTTTGGTAAGACGAAGTAAATTAATTCTTTTTTATTCTTTTTTTCTCTTTTTTTTTCTTCTGTGAATTGTTTAGTGTACTGAGTGAGTAGTTGCGGAATATGTTCATTCAGTCAGGACGTGCCTTGCTCGAGCCGGGCGTTGTCGGCTTTTGTCGATGATCAAATGTGCCTCACAAGGGAATCCCGCAGCCTATCCATGTACTTTTTTTTGCACGCACGCACACCATGGAAATGATAGCGTTGCGCGGCAGCAGAGCGCTCTGGAAGTGCAGAGTTCAACAAATATGGCAGTAAGAGGAGAAGCAAAATTGTTAGCGGTGGTCGCCAAAGAATTGCAGTAAGAGCAAGGAATTAAATCAAGAGGAAGTGAAAGTTATTGTTTACTTGCATACACTTGTTCGTCGAGCTTGAGTTAGCAAAGCGCAAAGCATCTTGGGATAGAAAGCGGACAATCAAGGTTTTTGCACGCTGATAAAATATCGCATTTTAGATAACTCTGCCTCTGATTTATTGACTACTTGCGTATCGACTTTCGTTAACATTTCAATGAAAAACCTATTCAATATAATTATTAATAATCATGGTAAACTTAGAACTAATAAAAAACTCTTTAACCACAACGATAAAATGTTTTTTGTCATCATCGGATGTCAAATAATTTTCCCAATTTTGGTTCAAAATGTGGGTGCATTGTTCCCTGATGGGTTTTTTGCCTGATTCATGTAGATGCCTAATGCCTCCCTCTATATGACCAACTAACTCTTGTAAATCATTCTGTTTGTTACTGAAGGCAAACTTTAAACCTTTGGAAAGAAGTTCCATTTCGGAATTGCTAAATAGAACTTGTTGTGGTTAAAGAGTGTTGTGGTTAAAGAGTTTTTTATTAGTTCTAAGTTTACCATTACAATTATCCACACTTGTCTTTTTTATTATTTATTAATAATCATCCTTTAAAATTTTGATTTCTCGTAGGAGGAACATTGAGTTTCAATTTTCATAAAATTGAAACTATTTTTCTTCCAGCAAATGGATTATTCACATTCTAGGGCTGTTACTGTTTAGCTCTATTATATTTTAAATTTAATACAAATTTTTAGCCCGTCAGCAGCTTACAACATACGGTATGGCTGCCGAGTTTGTCCGCAAACAACCTCGGGTCATCGCTTTCATTTCTTCTTGATTTAATTCCTTGGTTAGATCACTGTTATTAAGCATAAAACCTTATAAGATGAGGTAAGCCTCCATGAATACTAATCTAATTTAAAACTAGCTGCTACCCGCGACTTTCTCAGTGTTAAAGTCGAAATAGATAAAATCGCCTGCAAATATAGATTTCTTATTTCCCGAGATTTCGTGATAAGTCAGTGAGGGGCATTTCCCTTTTATATTAAGAAATTGCCCCAAATAAATCGAGACCAGAAAGGAAAAATTAAATTACGACTATATTTTATGGTTGAATAGAATTAATGTGAAGGCCAAAAAATTGTGAAAACTTTCAGTATTGGCCTGCCATACTCTAAGAGTGAAAGCCTAAGTGTTCGTTTCAGAAACTAAATTTTTTTTATTTTGCTGAAATCGAATAAAAAACTCATGATTCGAAAAGATATGTTGAAATTTTGAAAAAATAAAATTCCGTCTGTACATATGTATGTGGTGACCACTTTTGGGCAGCTAATTTCTCTGAAACGGCAAATAGCAAAATCAAATAAAAATTATACTTACTTAGAGGGTACCCTAAATTGTGCCTTAGCGTATATTTTATGTCAATTGTGTAAGGCTTTTTCAAGATATTATGTTTGGCTGTAGCGTTCGTACCAAAGAACCAAACTCAATAAATTCGACATGTACATATTACTCCTCTCATTAACGCGAATTTTTTTATACGTGACTTGTTTGGCTGTGATGAGCCATTTTCAAGTTAATTTACTATCTCCTCCCCCACGTCAATTTTTTTTCTTTTTTTTTTTTGAAGTAATTCACACTTGCTTGGCTGTAATGAGCCGTTTTCGAGTAAATTAACTATTTCCTCCCCCCACGTCCATTTTTTTTCTATTTTTTTTTAAAGTAATTCATACTTAGAGGGGTCCTAAAACTATGCATTGACGCATTTTTTATGGAAATGGACTAAGCCTTTTTAGAGAAATTAATTTTTTTTGGTAAAAATGAAGAAATGGCAGAACATTCATTTCGTCACCCCAAGCACAATGTAAATGACATGAACAGCTTTTCCTCTTATTGAAAAACACTTTTCTTTTTTGAATCGTTTTCATTATCATTATCTTGTGGTAGGCCTGTGCGAACGTATCATTCCGCCATACCAATTTATTTGTTTTTACGTTCGTTGTACCTTCAGGAGCCAAAATAAATAGTCAGGGCTGGGATCGCAAGAACAATCAACATACAGTTGTCAATTAATATATACAAACTTTGTTGTACTCGAACAACTCGAAATATGCTC
The DNA here is from genome assembly GCA_023313115.1 of Rhysida immarginata. NCBI lineage: Eukaryota > Metazoa > Arthropoda > Chilopoda > Scolopendromorpha > Scolopendridae > Rhysida > Rhysida immarginata. The sequence goes on from JAHWFO010030049.1 coordinate 505,846, forward strand.
CGATAACGAAGTACTCGATATATGCATTTTGGCAATTATTCTCCTTATATATAGATTCGTATGGAACAAAATTTGTTACGACATCTGTTGTCATTATATTTTTGCTGGAACCAGTGGTTTTTTCCCGAGGAAATGAGATTTTTTCCCGCAGAAAAAACTATCCTATATGTTGACTCAGGTATTAAATTATCTTCACAGCAAATTTCAACTAAATCCCTTCAGTAGTTTTGGTGCCAACATGTAACAAATAAACAGGCAAAAATCCTAAACTAATGTTTCGGCTTCTGTATGGTTTATAAACACACAAAATTTCTAAAAACTGTTGTTTGAGCTTCAGTATCATTTATAATTCACGTACCAATCAGTTTTTCTCGAAAAAATTTAATGTAAATTTTTCGCCTCGCTACAGTTTTATTATACAGGGTGTAAATTATCTCCTTCAAAAAAACTACATTACGATGTAGACGAAATTCAGGCGATTAAAGTGATGTAAGACACTTAGGATCGCAAATCGCAAGCACCGCCATAAATTGAACCTCAAAATAAGCTGAATGGCATGGTGCTGCATAGCACAAGTCAAATTTGGGCGACTGTGTTCGCGCGGCGCAGCCTGGCTGGTTACCCCGCTCCCCACTACCTCATCCCGAAGAGGTCCGCCTTCCACTCCAACGTGACGTACTCTGCTCTCGCGCCGGAGTCAGTAGTACGAGCAGTACCAACCTTGTTTAATACCGATAGCATTTATCATGTTTTTCATCAAAAAGTACCCAGGAAATGAACAAATACTGGTAGTTTAATTATCTTTTGGCATACCATCATTTTATTATGTCTGTGTTTTATTTTTTTATTTTTTTTTTACAGTAAACCTCAGTGCAACATAAATTGAATGTTGTTTAATGCTGTGTCGTAGGTAAACATAACCCAAGAAAAGTAAATTTTCTCAAATTGTAAATAACCAGAAAAAAAAACAATAGCTTTCACTTCCTCTTGATTTAATTCCTTGCTCTTACTGCAATTCTTTGGCGACCACCGCCAACAATTTTGCTTCCCCTCTTACTGCCATATTTGTTGAACTCTGTAAATTTATTTTTTCTGTTTACAAACAACAAATCAAAAAGTAAAAAATAATGTAGCTGAGCAAATTTGGCTCATGCTATGCAGCACCACGCCATTCAGCTTCGTTTGAGGTTCAATTTACGGCGATGCTTGCAATTTGCAACCCCAAGTGTCTTATTACACCTTAATTGCCTGAATTTCGTCTACAGCGTAGCGTAGTTTTTTAGAAGGAGATAATTTCCACCCTGTAAATAATAAAGCGCCGCGATACATACCCCCTCACCAATGCAACATATTACTCGACATTGCACATGAAGCCAACAAGGTGTTTGATCACCAAATTACTTAATAAAAATGAAATAATAAATTAAGGACATGGTTATTAATTACTATACACATTTTTTACTGGAAGGCAATTAGCTAATTGTAATAATCTATTTTGAAAAAGTAAGCTTGTTTAGAAACTTAGTAGCCATTCAATTGTCCTCTGCTACTGTCTACTTCCATTGATTTCATGTTAAGTGGATTCGTGCTTATTGCCATAGCCTAATGAAAGATCCCCATAACATTCTTTCATTAGGCTATGTTATTGCTGAGTAGGGGAAGAAAGAAGTTCTGTTAAGCGCATTAATACACACAGCCCATTTTAACAATGGAGTCCTTGTATGTTTAGGTGTGCTCAAATTTTTTCGTTTTCGTGGTTTATTTTGAATGAAACAAAATTTCGCACTCTCTTGCAAGCATCTATAGTAGCTTCAGATGAGTAACATATTTCGATTTCGAGGAGGTCAGTCCATACGCGGCTATAAACAAAACATCGACATCAATCATACTTTTTTAAATGTTTATCCTTACAAATATGGAAGCAGCCACCTGGAATTATGTATAGTATTTCTTTGCATAAACACTGTAAATTAGAATTAAAACATGAAATAAAATCTCCATAACATTCATGCATCTCCTAGATCGCTTTTTATGCAATTTTTTTTTCAAAATAAATTTTTTTCTTTTAAATTTTTATCACCGGTTCATACTGATAGGGAACTCTATTATTTGTATATTCAACCCTTCAATGTGATCAAATTCATTTTCATAAACGATTTTCACCAGCAAACCTATTATATTATGTATGTATTGTCTGATGCTAGATTTCAGACTAATTTCGCCTTTGACGTAACACCCCGATTCAAGATGGCGATGGCGATCGTTCATTTTCGTGTCAAAAAATGCTTTTATTGTATAGAAATAACCAAAATTTAAAAAAAATGAAATGCGTTGCAATGTTCAACAGATCATGAAGAATAGTTTTAGCAAAAAAATTTTTTGACATGAGTTGCCCTTTTAGCCCCACCATTGCCCGATCCAGTAGCCAAGTCCACATAAACCCAAGTACATGTGACAAATCATGCCTCTAGCATTCGGGGGTGGGGTACTGTGGTGAGATAACATGGCCTACGAGATAGTAAATCGTAGGCCGTGGAGATAATGTGCTAACTCCTGCAATCGCCACTAAAGGCGGTGAAAGCCAAGTTTCAACTAGCAGACACCAGAGGTTCCTTGGCAGGCTGGATTGAACTGGGAGAAAAAGCAACGAAAGAATAGATTTTTTCACGACTCTCGACAGAAGCACGCCTAGAATGAATTCTCACAGAAGATATTTTGAGAAAGAGAATAAGGACTTTGAAAAATGTTTTGTAATAAGAGACTGACACCAAAGGGAAAATGGGTGAAATTTAAATTATCTCTTAACACTGTTAAAAAAAAAAAAGTTAGAAAAGAGACTAACCTCAAAAAATTAGTTAAGGCATCGTTATCCAACGATAAATGGGTTTTAGCATCAAATTGTTATGAGCAGTAGCGGCTCTTGACAATAATAAATGGAGGGGCACAAATACAAAATTTCAGGTTCTTAGGCCTTTTCGTACAAAAGTTATAGCTTGATTTGTGTTTGGTGCCTCGCAGAGGAGTATATCAATTTTAGTGTGTAGTAGCTAAAATTTTAAGCAACACATTATAAATATAAAACATATCAGGTTTCTGGACTTAAATTTATAGCTTGATTTAAGATTCAGGCCGCAACTCCCCTGCCAAGAGACTTATAGAATTTTTAATACAGATTAGCTAAATTTTTAAATACCACACTATGATTAAACGAAATTTCAGGACCGTAGGCCTTTCCGTTCAAATTTTATAGCTTCAATTTTATTTGCGGCTGCCAGGGGCCCTGAGGCCTGTACCAGTCTCCTTGTATCTTGTCTATAATTTTTAAGTAACGCACTGTAAAAATATAAAACTTCAAGTTCTTAGGCCTTTTTATTATTCAAATGTTAGAGGTTATTGGTGATTTGGGCTTCAGGGCCCCCGTGGAGACCTAAGAGCCTTATACCACTCTTTCGTGTACATTAGCTAAATATTTTAGTAAAATACTATAAGTATACAAATTTTCAGATTTCTAAGCCTTTTCGTTCAAACATTATAGCTCTGTTTGTGTTTGGGGCCCCCTGCGAGGGCCCTAGACGACTATATAAGTTTTAGTGTATAAGAGCTAAAATTTTAAGTAACACACCCATATATATGTAAGAATTCAGATTTCTGGACTTCCGGTTAAAAAGTTATAGCTTGATTTGTGACTGAGGGCTCCGGGCCCATGTCGAGACCCAAGAGCCTTATACTAGTTTTTAGTGTATATTAGCTAATTTTTTAAGTAATTTTCTATATGA
>JAHWFO010030049.1:510021-522373 GCA_023313115.1 Rhysida immarginata
TCATATAGAAAATTACTTAAAAAATTAGCTAATATACACTAAAAACTGGTATAAGGAGTTCATTATTCAATGCTAATACCTCAAGGAGTTCGGATTGGCATTGAATAAAGAATCTCAAGGTATTGCCATTGAATAATGAACTCAAGGAGTTCGAAAAACGTATATGCTTAATAAAATTTTTTGGTGGACAACAGGTTTTTTTCAGTTGGTCATAATTTTCTAAAAGTAAACAACATTTCAGATTTCTAGACCTTTTTGTCTAAAAGTTGTTACTTGTGTTTGGGGCCTGCGGGGCTCTGCTGGGGCTTATATTATTTTTTTGTATATTTGCAATATTTTTTTAGTACCATACCAGTGAATAGGGAGAAAAATTCTCCCTATTCCCTGACCACACTATGAATATACAAAATTTCAGGTTCCTAGGCCTTTCCGTTCAAACCTTATAGCTTCAATTGTATTCGATGCCTCAAAGCCCCTGGCGGAGTTCTAGAGGCTTATATCAGCTTCCTTCTATATTGGCTATATTTTTTGTACCAAACTAAAAATATACAAAATTTCATGTTTCTAGACCTTTCTGTTCAAAAGTTATAACTTGATTTGTATTTGAGGCCTCGGGGTCTTCTGGAGGGCCGCACAGGCCTACATCACATTTCCTGTATATTTGCTATACTTTTTTAATACAATACTATAAATATACAAAATTTCAGGTTCCTAGGTCGTTCTGTTCAAATGTTATCGCTTCAATTGTATTTGGGGCCTCTGGACCTCCGGCGGAGTCCTAGAGGTTTTTATCACTTTTTTTGTATATTGCTTTTATTTTTTTAGAACCGCACTACAAATTTACGAAATTTCAGGATTTTTGCCCTCTTTGTTCAACAGAGAAAAAAGGAACTATGAAATTCATGCAAGTGGCCCCTGAGGGGCCCCGGGCCACCCAAGAGGATTCGTTATATTTTTCATCTTCTATATAGGGCCTACGTGTGTACAAAATTTCAAGCCTCTAGGTCTCTTTGTTCAAAAGAGCCTTATACTATTTGTTAGTGTATGTTAGTAAATTACTATAAGTATACAAAATTTCAGATTTCTAATCCTTTTCGTTCAAACATTATAGATCTGTTTGTGTTTAGGGCTCATGACAGGGCTGCAGAGGACTATATAAGTTTTAGTGTATAATAACTAAAATTTTAAGTAACACATCATTAATATGCAAGAATTCAGATTGCTGGACTTCTGGTTCAAAAGTTATAGCTTGATTGCGAGCTGGTGGCGGGCACTTTGAACAATTCCTGTAATTTGGAGCCACGGGTTTAGTTGGCTGTATCGCGTAAATAAATCGTTCCCAGTCAAAGTGTTATAGAACATTTTCGTCTTCTTTTGACCTGAAGAATGTGTCACTAAATTTATTGTACATAATTTTGAAACACCCTGTATATATGATTTGGAATTTGTGTGATCAAGTTTATTATGTTTTAAAACCATTTTCTGTATTGAGCTGTAGTTGGTTGTTGAAAAGCATGCTGGGAGGACCAAACTTCGATGCCTTCTACTTTTGTGTTGTCACTTAGAATTCCGGAAGTAGTGTGAGTACTTCCAGCTTGGCCACCAGAGGGCGATCCCAGGATTCACTGCGGGATTTGCCTCGTGTATATAAAGGGGTCGGCTGCGCAATTTCGGCAACTCTACAGACTTGAGCTCACTGGGCGGAGCTTCTCCTATGCCATGACACAGGCACCGCCATCTAGAAAGAAACAGAGAAACGCCATCTTTTAGGTGGCGTTGAAACAGGTCGCAGATTACTTAAGTAAAAATAATATTTGAAATCTTATAAATTTAATAAAGACACGTTTGTCGAGGTTCCCGATAGGAAAATAGTTAACGTTTTTGACTATCATCTGTGTAGCTAGGTTCGATTTCCCTTTCGGTGACTTTTTTTCTTTTCAAAAATTATTTTATATGTTTCTTCAATATTAAATAATATCGAGAATAAATAAATAGTAAATGCAAAGATGTAAAAAGTAAAAATGAAAATATAAAAAAAAAAAATTAATAAATAAAATAAAATAACAAGCATAAGTAAGCTTACGTAAAAAGACAATTTACAATTAAAAACTTAATAATGATTTTTTTTTCTTTACTCTATCACAGCTCTCTAATCATGTAGGCTGTGATTCTGCATGCTTGGTTGCATTAAAATAATCTTATTCTATTATTAGTTTCTTCATTTCGTCCAACTTACTTTGCTAATTTTCACACGGATTTTCATTTTCTTTGCATTTTTTAACTTTTAGCACGCCTTTATCTTGTTCATTTTGGGGTTTTTTCTCACCTCTTATTTTACAATTTTAAATACATTCTAATTTTGTGCTCTCTGTAATTATGTTTGTTCTATAATGTTTTCTAATTGTTATTTCATATTTCATATTTGTATATGTACCATCCAGTGATGCAAAATAACTTGAGATAACTAGTGGTCTCCCGACTCAATAGATTACATAATGTGTATTAATCCCCATTTTTTGCTAGTTTTTTTTTTAATTTTAAATGGTGTATTTTATTATTTTTAATTATTATTATGAAAATACACTAGTTTCACGTTTTTCTTTTATTTGTCCAAGAAAATAAATTTTTTTAAGCTTCTGCCAAAATCCCAACCTCTCAATGGAGAGTTCCAATGCTTTTTCTTAAGTAATTGAGATATTATCTTCTAATTATTTTACTTTATGCATTCTAATCTGTAATTATTCTCCTGTCATGACATATGTAGTAAAATATAAAAATCATCTTTATTAAAATCGTTAAAATCGCAAGATCACTTACAAAAAACATCAAGCACATTAAAAACGATGTTAATCTGCACACAGTATTCAAGAAATACTACGATTGTTTAATTTTGTTCAATGGTAAGCGGAACAAACGCAGTGGAATCCTGGCACTCAAATGCCCGAACCTTCTTGATCCCACTTGTTGGACTGTTTTTTCTTTTCTGTTTCAGAAGACTTTATTTTTCGAAATAATGATAATTTAAAACCAATAGAACCTAATAAACCTGACTCTTCAATTAATCTTGTATTAAATTTATCTTCTGCTGCCATTTTCTGATTGCGCCATCTCCTATCAATAATGTTAACTTGGACCAAAATTAGAACCAAAATATATTGGGATGAATTGAGATAAAATATCAGATCGTATTTTTGTATTTATTTTAGAAACATATCAGTGTTTTTCCGACGAAGATTCTCTGAAAGCTCTTCTTTTCCTATTTTCCTCTTATTTTAGTTATTAGGCAACCGTTTTGAACGTCAGAGTTACTTAAGCTATTTCTACTACGTAGCTTGTGCAAATGACACGTCATAGGTGAAGCCACACCCACAGAGCCCAAGTCTGTAGAGTTGCCGAAAGTGCGTCGGCTGCAGTACCCTGCATGGAATTCTAAATGCTCTAATCAAAACAGCAATATCTTACATGGATACACGGTGAACGAGAGTGATACCTTCGTTGCTGGTCCTCTTGATGACACATATTATTGTGACCACTCGCCGGTTAGTGACATACTGGACATTGCTGTTCTTAAGGGTTTCCTCAAGCCGTATAATATTTTTACAGTAGACGATTTAACCTCTGACCACCGACCGGTCATGCTTATCTTCGAGGGCCTAAACATCGATGTGAAGCTAGGGCTGCGCTCCAAGCAAGACTGGAAGCTCTTTAAGGATATTCTTCGAGAAAATAGCATTCCATACAGGGAAGTTATTGATAACGGGGACATCAACGAAAATATCAGTGCAATAACTCATGCTATAAATGATGCTACTACTTCAAGTACCTCACCTACTGATAGGAAGCGCCCCGAGCACCTCGACCTCCCTCCTTACATCAGACGACTCATTCTTGAAAGGAATTCCTATAGAAGACTATGGCAGCGCAAGCGACTACTCTTTTTCAAGAAGAAGTACAACAGGCTTTCTTGAAAGGTCCAGGAAGAGGTTAAACTTCTACGAGCACAAAGGTGAAGTGAAAAACTGAAATCTTTATCTGTCCAGGACAACTCACTCTGGGGTACTGTAAGGGCCTTGAAGGGTAACAGGCCCATCCAATTGCCGCCACTGCTTGCAGACAATGGCAACTTCGTCACCAGTGACGGGGAAAAGGCTCAACTGATTGCGGATTCCCTGAAGATCCAATTTACCACGCCTACTGGGACCAACCTGGACAATCTCTCAAACACTCAGCTTGTGAACAATGGCTGTATCGCTTACCAGTGTATCCATCGTGTTCCTACCCCTGAGGATGTCATTAGTATTCATGAAATCTCCGATATCATAAAGCGACTTAAAATCAAAAAAGCAGCAGGTATTGATTCCATCACCAATAGTGCTCTGAAGAACTTGCCTCCTAATATTGTCTCAACTATTACCAAAGCCATAAATGACTGCTGGAAACTTGATTACTTCCCCGACCAGTGGAAAAAATCCGTCATTGTTACCATACAAAAGCCAGATCTTAACCCTGCTCTTGCTGTCAGTTACAGACCCATAAGTTTACTACCTATGTTGTCCAAAGTCTTCGAACGCGTCATCCTAAGGAGATTTAATGCTTTCTGTGTGGCCAAAAATCTTGTTCATGAAGAGCAATTTGGTTTTCGACCTGGACACTCCTGCCAACTTCAGATCTGGAGGCTTGTTGCAGACCTAAACACTCCTCTAAATTGTGCAAAGTACGGTGGTCTTGTCTTCTTGGATGTCCGGAAAGCTTTTGATCAAGTTTGGCATAATGGACTCATATTCAAGATGATTACTTGTGGTTTCCCTGACGATCTGATTGCTTTGATTAGTTCCTTTCTGACGAACAGGAAATTTCGTGTGAAGGTTGGCAACTCAATGTCAAACCCTTGTGACGTCAATGCTGGTGTTCCCCAAGGCTATGTCCTGGGACCTGCATTGTTCAATTTCTTCATCCACGACTTCCCAATCTTTACTAAGTGTGAGCTATCTCTGTTTGCTGACGACGCGGCATCATGACTACCGACCGCAATCCCGCTCACGTCACATCTCGGTTACAAAATGCCTTACATCAGTGCGAGAAATGGTTTGCTAAGTGGAGACTCAAACTAAACGTCGACAAGTGCAAAGCTATGTTTATTACCAAGAAACTTCGGAAACCCCCGAAGCCTCTCCTTCTTTCGGGTAGAGAGCTCGAATGGGTGAAGAATTACAAATACCTCGGAGTGGTGATAGATGCCAAGCTAAATTGGGGTGACGACGTCTCCTATGCTATCAATAAGGCTAAGAAGGCAAAGTTCAGCCTGGTCGCCCTCCTGGGGCGAAACAGCGCTCTTGGAATAGATAGCAAACTTTTGCTATATAAAATGGTAATCCGGACCATTCTGTTATATGGTATGCCTGCCTGGGCCACAATATGCAAGTCCAGATGGAAGAACCTGCAAACTTTCCAAAACATTGCCCTGAGGACCATCGCCCAACTGGACAGGAGAGCTGCAACAAATACTTCCATTGCTGAAGATTTTGATATACCTCCTATTGGAAACTACGTACAGGAGTCGTTGAAGAAGCTTCTTCCGAAGATCAAGGACCACCCTAATCCTCTGGTTGCAGATATTCTGGATCACCCGCTCACTTTTCGAAGTTTACTCAGGCATCGCAGGCCTCGTCATCTCCTGGACGTCAACTTCGAAGACATCCAAAAGGCTATTTTTCCAGACTACTGGATCTCCTAGCTCCTTCGTGTCCCCCGTCAATCAACAATCTGCTTCACTGTCCTAATAGGAAAGGACTCCTCTTTATCCTCTGGATGACTTAACAAGGTTCATCTGGCTTATTTCCTAATTCAGCGTACTTCCCTTGGATTCTACTTGGACGAGTATGGTAGTGAAAGCAGTGCTTCCGGACCACTCGTTTTGTTTTTTTACTGCGCTGTTCGATTGTCGATTGTCGCATGAAAAAGGGCATTCAAGATCCAGAGACCAAGCAGATAGGACGTGTACGAGATGGAAGACCAGGAGGAAGACGACGACGATGCCGAAGCAGATGACTGCAACCCGGGAACAGTTGTGTTCTGCCCGGACTGGGTTCTTCTTGTATTGTCTCTCATTACGGAAAGAGAAAATCACGTGGTAAAATTTTGTATTATTGTCGAGTTTAGACTATTGATTCTTTATAGTGGGATTTAGTATAAAGCTTAAGTGAAATTTTGTTATAGTTCCTTAAATTTGGATTTTGGATTTTAGTGTAGCGGGAATGGATTTAATGAGATTTATGCTGTTATTAGTGAGAATTTTAGATTGTGATCTTTGTTTATTGAAGTGTTAAAACGTTTAAGAATTATTTAGATATCTTTGGATTGTATTTATTATTGTAGTTTGTAAAATTGTGGTTTTGGATTGTGAGGGTTTGCTGTATTTTATCTCTGTCGGGGAATTGATTAGGATTATCAAGTTTGTTAATGTGGTAGAATTAATGACTTATGTTATGATTTGAAAAGGGATAGAAGTATAAGTTGTTTATTTGAAAGTTGAGTTTTGGAGATTATTTTATGAATGAATTATAAGAATGTATTGTTATATTGTTATAGAGGTTGATTTGTCCCATTTTAGTTCAGGTGTGTGGTAGCCCGCCGGTGTAGGATCCGGTATGTTGGCTCAGGTATCTCTTGCACTAACCAACTCCTTTGAGGCCTTTTGGAACACGACTCTGGGTTCGTGTTTGTAACCTGTATGCACACAGGGTTTTCTTAGTCCCTTGCTTAGGTTTGACATGATAGCTAATTGGGAGTTCTCTGTTTAGACAGGGGCTAAGTAATACAGGATCATACATTTGTCACTTAATTGATTTAGCTACAAGCAGCTAATTGTTATTCCCTGTCTACTTGTATCTGCTTTATTTTATTTTTGTATTTATCTTGATTTCTTTTGTAAATAAACCTCATTGCGCATATCAAATCGATCCCACCCTTTCTTTCTTTATTTTGGCACCCTTATTCGGAAGGAATGCTGACGAAGTGATATTTAGATTGCAAAGTCACTTCACCACAATATAAAATTTCAGGTTCCTAGGCCTTTCTGTTCAAATGTTATAGCTTCAATTGTATTTGGTGCCTCGAGACCCCTGGCGGGATTCTAGAGGCGTATATCAGCTTCCTTCTATATTGGCTATATTTTTTAGTTCCAAACTAAAAATGTACATAATTTCAGGTTTCTAGACCTTTCCGTTCAGAAGTTGATTTGTATTTAAGACCTCGGGGTCTTCTGGCGGGCCCCATAGGCCTACATCACATTTCTTGTATATTTGCTATATTTTTTTTAGTACCACACTATAAATATACAAAATTTCAGGTTCCTAGTTCGTTCCTTGCAAATGTTATAACTTCAATTGTATTTGGGGCCTCAAGACCTCCGGCGGAGTCCTAGAGGTTTTTATCACTTTTTTTGTATATTGCTTTTATTTTTTTAGAACCGCACTACGAATTTACGAAATTTCAGGATTTTTGCCCTCTTTGTTCAAAAGATAAAAAAGGAACTATGAAAGTCGAAGGCCACCCAAGAGGATTCGCTAAACTTTTCACACCGTCCTCTGTATAGGGCCTAAGTGCGTAGAAAATTTCAAGCATCTAGGTCAATCCTTTCAAAAGTTATGGCATCAAAATATTATGAGCAGTAACGGGAGGATTCGCTTCAAAAACAGTTCTTTAAATTCTGACGTCAAACAGTCAAACTCTGACGTCATAATCTGTTCAAACGCAATGAAAACTCCATAGGCATGAAAGGAAGTCAGTTGGGAAAACTACAAAAACACATGGTTTGGTCCACCCTAGAGGATTCGCTATATTTTTCGCTCCATCTACTATATAGGGCCTACGTCTGTAGAAAATTTCAAGCCTCTAGATCAATCCTTTCAAAAGTTATGGTGTGTGACATACATGTTACATACACCTGTACCGTCGTTAATAGGGTTTTAGATGATGCTAAATCCCTAAAAAGAGAGACTAATAGCTAGAAAAGAGACACGTTCGTCGGCCTGCAAGAAAATAAACTTATATAAAAACAACTAATTACCTTAAATACTGTGGATGCCAATTCCTTAAAACATAAAATGACTTCGCTTTTCCACAAAATAAAAATCGTTGTGGAAAAGCAGACTCACTTTGTTTTAAGAATAAACTTAGTTTAGTACACAGACTTCTATAGTCTGTCCGATCAAAGAAAAACTAGTTCAACGTGCCTCCTGATGTCTATTAACCCATTCAGTGGTATTCTCGGGCATCATCTAATAATAGCATTTCAGATGGGGAAAATGCTTGATTTTAAATGCTTTACAAACTTTCAGAAACAGTTGCTCGAATGATCCTAGATCGCCCTGATTAGCTAATTTTGAACATTCCAATCTTGACAAGTGTTTTTTTCATTAGATAGTGTAGTGAGCATTTTGGAAATGGCAGATATTTGCCAAATGTAATTTGGCGAGTTCACCTTTCATGTTATTACGGTTTTTGCAAAATAAATTCATTATAGCAGTTGTTAAGCTTGTTTCACATAGAAAATCCCTGGTGAAGCGGATGCAGATCTGCTTAGATTGCATATAGTGGCGCCTCTTTTAACTGAACATTTCACAATAAAAAATGTTCTGCATAAGCTGTCTTCTAAGTGGTTCCTTTAAGAGGGTGCAGGGGGCTAATTTTTGCACCATTAAATAGCTTTCTAAAACATATTCGACACGTGTGTTTTCTTTTTTTGACAAGACGTGTAATCTTCGAGATATTAGACAATTCCGGGACTTTTTATTCTCCTGGTATATTATGGTATAAATTCATAAGAGAATGTAATAACGTGAAAATTATTACATGTAATCTACAAGTTACAGATTAGCCTATAAGAATTTTAACAACGTTGGAATTTTATATATTTATAATAAAATATACTTAATTTATAACCTAGTTTATTTTTCATTTTATTGCATTTTCTTTTATGAATCTATACTGCCAAATAGTTAATATTATCACTTCATTTTATTACGGACATTGATTATTATTAATGCTTTGTTCGAAGCCATAATTATACAGCAGTTTTATTAATTTTTCAAACTTTTTGGCAGTAAATGTAAAAACCTGCGATAAGATTACAAGAAATAAACTGTAGATAGAGCCATGCGAACAGAGCAGATTGGGTAGATGGGAGAAGAGAATGAGACATGAACATGTTTGAGGGTTTGGGGGGGGGGGGGTGCATTGAAACTCAATCACCGCATGTGATCTAGTAAAATTAAAGGAAATGCAGCATTTCTTGAATTATAGATTGTCAGCGTCATTCCTATTATTCATCCTTTTTCATATTAGCTGCTCGATGCGAAAATAAAAGTGCTTAACGTGGCATTTTTATACGACGAGATACAAGTCTGCCATGTTGGTTCTTCAACTAAGCGTCGCTTAGTAAGCGAGTAAGGTAATTTCAAAACCAATCAACAAGAGGATCATTTCCTTTCTCCAGACGCAAGTCTATTGAAATGTTATTGCCTCTCATGGAACAAAGAATCAGAAGAAAACATCAATTTACGATGTTTTTGTATTATTGAAATTTTTATCTTCTCCTGCTTAAGATTCTCCCTGCATGCTTTGCGATTCACCTGCTTCCTGATTGACTGAAGCAAAGCGGATCCGCAAGATTTCAAGGCCCTCTTCATGGAAGAAGTAGGGTGTGTTTTGATAGTCTCACGGATCTAGCAAGCACTAACTCGTGAGTTAACTGTGGCCAGTAAGCTAAACTGAGAATTGCGACGATCATGCTTTCGAAACACTATGGGGAGGTTTCTTTGTTCACGCGCTGTTTCACTTTCGGTTTTCGCTCTTTCTTCCTGCGCTGTATCAGAGATTTCTTGTTTAATTCCAACACTAACTGTAATTTACTGTTGCCGTTGTTGAAAGTAGACATTGACATGTTATGATAAGAGTTCGAAATGAGTTCGAAATACGTATATGCTTAATAAAATTCTTTTGTGGACAAGAGATTGTTGTCAGTTGGTCCTGTTGTTATCCACAGTCCTTTCCAGTTTCTCATCTCATTGACATGTTATATCAGGTTCTTGCAAAAGTTTTTTCCGGATTTTTATCCCAACACAAAAACGATTGAACTTGAATGACAGATTCAGCTCATGCAGATGCCGGGCAATGGTTGAAAAGTGAACCTTGAACTGTTGTGCGAGTTCCCTCGTTATATTGTGATCTTCATCAATTGCTTGGCGTAGGTCACCATCTGAAATCATGCTTGGCCGACCAGAGAGGTGCATCTTGAAGAGTGCTATCTCCGCGTCTGAACCGGCGATACCATTCTTCTATTGTACGTAAACTAACAGTGCCATCACCTAAACGTTGGCAAATGTTTCGGTGACATTGCGCAGCACTGATCTTTCCAGAATACTCGTAGAAGATTATTGCTCGAATATGCTCGCGTGAAAGGTCCATTTCAGACAGTTGATGGCACTCACAGATGTATAGTCAGAAAGTTGATTCTTGGATGTAATATAGCAAAGATATTCAGCAATCGAATGCAATAATTTGTTTGAAAAAATATGAACACCCCCTTCGCAAAATGAGCCCTTTTTGGGCACAGGTTCTAGAACCGGAAGAAACATTTGCAACAATCTGATATTATCCCGTTATAGCTCCGCAAATACCACGATACCCGATCTACCCATACAAGATCGAAACGGGCTGCCGCCATTTTTAAACAAGCTGGATCGGTTGTCATGAAGCTGTACGACCTCGGAAGCTCGGACCGTTTCGTGGGGCTGGGGCCTCCCTTCTGGTGAGGTTCTCGGCTCTATCGAAACGGGCGAGACCACCTCACGAAAACCTATCGAAACGATTCTGAGAGGAAACCCTACTAACGCGAGGTCCATGAGTCTATCGAAACACACCTGTAGAATGGGAAGCGAAGCTCCCGAGAAATTGTGAAATAAAAAGTACACTAGTGGATCCTAGTGGATGAGTCGAATCGTAATGAAGCGAAAGTGAATCTATTGTACGTCACTTCTTTCATGGTTAAGTCAGAGTCAATGGATAGGTACTTCTCAACGATATAAAATGAGTAGATCGCTTATGTGGCCGCCATCTCTGGGGCAATTCGATAGCGGCGAAAAGTGGAAGTAATCTCTATTATTACTGTAGGGACCATTACTGTGGTTGGCAGTGTGACGGAATAACGTCTAATTATTGATATAATTACCTATTCTTACTTATCTATAACCCTATAGTTTCATGTTGGCCTAAATGATCTTACGATATACCCAGTAACAACTAAACCAGTAATTGTCAAAAATATATGTCCCCTCCCGTGATCGTATAGTAAATGCCCCGATAATTCTATCCTCCCCTTTCCCTTTTTTTTTTTCCTTTCTTTTTTATGAACAATCCCTCCTTCCCTTAAGGCTGAAAATTTGATTGACAACAATGAGCGAATAAACCTTAATTTAAAGACATTAGCTATTTATTACCAGATCAGATAAGACATAAATAAAACATAAAAAAAAAATTCGTTACTTATAAAAAAAAAAACAATCAGTGAAGTAAAAAAAAAAAAAGAAAATATAAACTTAAGCTCAATGGTATTTAAGAATAACTAAAGCACAAACAAAAAAAGAAACAAGTCTAATCAATTTCAAATCACATATATTAATAACAATTAAATAATAATCGGCAATTCACTGTTTACATTAAACATTTCCCCCTTCCTACCCCTTTTTATTTCTAATTTACGTTAATTCTAGAGTTCCTTCGAATTAGAGTTTCCTGCGTAGCAGATTGTATTCTATGCTTAAATTTAATAATTTCGTTTGAATAATAGAAGTTCAATACTGTTCTCGCTCCAAAAGAAAAGTTATTGCACACGCGTTGGGCCCAATTAATCTACACAATACCTTATCTTCACAATATATATTGCTCCCGGCTTACGTAGGTCCCGTTGCATCCGCCTCCTCCGTTGTTATTCCGCTGATTCCGTCGTGTTGCTCCCGCGAAGGCTCCGCCGTGGTTGCCATGCCGTTCAGTCACCTGCCGCCGCTTCGTTGCTCCTCGGCCGCCGCTTCACCGGGTCCACTGAAACCGTCCAACGTATTAGCCACTATTACTGGCTCAGGACTCGGGAATCGCCTTGCTTAAGCCCACAAGAATGCCTTCCCGCCCCGTCCTGTCCCACCAAGTAACAGTGCTTACGCTACGTACGGATCCAGCTTACCGGTGTTGGCCCTGCTCTCTCCCGGCGATCCGTTCGCCCGTTCCTCGCATCGGTCATCGCTCTCGGCCTGGCTCCGGGATGATGGCTACCCGTGCACCTCGTCTGCTCCGGGAT
>JAHWFO010030049.1:522383-589310 GCA_023313115.1 Rhysida immarginata
ATGGCTACCCGTGCACCTCGTCTGCTCCGGGATGATGGCTACCCGTGCACCTCGTCTGCTCCGGGATGATGGCTACCCGTGCACCTCGTCTGCTCCGCTGTCACTGGCTATCACGATGTCATCAGCTCGTTCCGACTGGAAAAGCCCTCCGCCACAGTCGTGATACTCGCTCGGAGAAGAACACTTTTATTTTTTCTCTTTCTCCAAAAAAACTCATCCCACGTTCGGTTTTATACTCTGTCTGTCTTTCTCTGCTCTCTCTTCCCTTCTGACTGTCTCTCTGCTCTCTCTTTTCGTCTGGTGCACACACTACTTTTTGCTCACTCTCTTTCCGAGAAAAGAAATACCTTTTTCTTTCTTAGAATTTTTCTTTTCTCTACCCAAAGGAACTCTAACCTTGAACTTTCATTTCCCTGAATTTCTTCTACCCCTTTTGTTCCGTTTTCCCTTCCCTTCCTATCGCGAGTCTCTCTCCCCCCCACAAATAAAAAAAATTTTTCCCTTATTTCCTAATGGTTTTTTAAGCCTTTCTCTAAGGTTCACAGTGAATTGCCAATGTATATAACCTGAATGCTTGCAAAACAAATAATATTTTAAATAAAGGAAAATACTTATTCTACTTGTTAAATCTTATTGTTTATCTCTCTCTCTGTGTCAATTCACCTTTTCAGTTCGATTGTTCAGTGCCTTTTAATTATTATTGGTTTTCCCTTAATTTCTGCCCGTTTTATTTTATTTCGAATTTAACTTGTATATGATCATATATCCACACGGATATAAATGAGTTTATATCCGTCGGGACATATTCATATGTCACAGCAGAACAACATCGCCAGCCATAGCGCCATACTATATATCCGCTTTGTCCCCCACCAACATCGTGCTTGCAGTCTGAAATTTCTTAAGCGATCTCTCCCCAATTTAGATGCTTTGTAATGTCAAAATTTTTCGCATTATCTACACGAGTAAATGCGGTATATAATTTCATAAATACCTATAAACAGTCATTCTGGTATCACTGAAACGATGGTAACATGGTTGGATATCGACATCTTTTATGTATCAACCAACCACAATATAAAAGATGACCAGGATTTTTAAATTCTAACATGCAGAAAGATAAAAACACACCTGTGAAAGGTCAGTGTTGAGCCTTTAATATATCTATTACCTCAATTTAATGCTGGACAAGAAATCGGCACAGACTTTTACTGTGTTTGTCTATGCAAACTACACACAGTCATCAAAGCCACCTAGAAATATATGATATTTCTAGGTGGCTTTGGTAAACATACGATGAAGGCCACTTTTTGCCAACCACAGCAATGGCCACCACACTTTAAAATGGGGACGTGGTGGCGGCGCTGTAAACAGCTCACAAGCGATCTTCTGATGTTTGAATAAAATTCACATGACATTTATTTTTTTTTAGAAAATGAAATGATAAATTCTTTACCTCAATTTATTATCTGACTTGCAGCCATTAAAGTTACATTATATTTTAAATTTTGAAAATTTAGGATTATTTAATTTTTATTAGTTTTTTATTTTGGCCCAGGCAATATTATTAAAAGTTTGAATTTTTTTTTTTGTAGGGTAAAAAGGAAAGTTATTTTACTATTTCTTTTCTGGCTGTTTGTCATTTAAACTATATATATATATATTTTCTTTTCCCAATTTGTGTTTTGGGTAGACTTTGAAGTATCTCAACAGCAATGTTGATTAATTAAATATGTACATATTCTTCTATAATAATTTTCTTGTGGACATTTTTCTTATAAATGTTTACTTGCAAAACATTTTCTTTTGCAAACCAGAGCCAACTTGCTTGATTGTATTTTACTTGAAAACATTTCTTTTATAGAGATTTGGTTAATATTTCTTCAGTTGACACTTCTGTTGTCAATCTTTGTTTCTGCAATGTTTTACAAGGGTCCTATGAATTTGAGAGTTTAAGATATGTAATAGGATAAATTTTGTATAATTTTTCATTAGATAGCTTAATATGATTTTGTCAACAATGTCTACGAAACATATTTATTATTGTCATTTCTCCTGAATTTGTTCTACAATTTACATAGTCATGCTCTGAAGTGTGCCTTTCCATTGTCGCTGCATGCTGGCCGTGTGCTTCTTGACTGTTGCCCCAAGAGCATAAAAGCGTCAATTTGTGAAAAATTCTTCACTACTCTTCTACTCCTCCTTTAGTTAGGATGCTGACATGAAGCTCCTCCATCTTCCATATGTGTTGTGAGTAGGGCAACTGTGTAGTGAGTTTGCCCCCCCCCCTTGTGTCTCCTGGGGGAGGTCTTTTCACTTCTTCACTCAAAAACTTTTATCAATATCAACCATGGAACGCATGGTTGATATGATTGTCGATGGCCCCTTCGCCATCGGCATGTTTACGAAGGAGGTATATGCCAAAACGGGTATACCTCTGGTTCTCCCGTCGGGTCACCCCGCTGTGACTGTCCTGCAGAGGCTTTCTTTGACAGAGTCGAAGATGCTCTGCAGGCAGCAGAATGTTGCAGACCGAATTGTGGCTGCGGACTTCATCAAGGTTGGGCAAACCACCATCCATCTGAGTTACGCCGAACCCAGATATGTTCCAGTTCTTATCCGGGGCACATTGCCACTGATGGCTGAGAAGTATCTACGTGACTACATGTCGGAGTACGGGGTGGTGCGAAGAATCTCGTACCCCCTGCACCCGGATTCTCCCCTTCAGATGACAGGCGACATCGTAGTCTACATGGAGCTTCATAAAGACATTCCTGAGTTCGTTGTAATGCGCGCAGTTAAAGTCTCCGTGTCTTACAAGGGACAGAGGCAGTGCTGCTGGTACTGCAAAAAGACTTCTCACGTTCGGAAAGACTGTCCTCCTCTTCGGAAATGTGATTCCTGCCACAAGACCGTGCACAAATTCCACCAGTGCCAGGAGAGGTCAGACGCTTTATCAGCAGCCCCAGAGCCATCGCCTCGAGGAATGTCGTCCCAGCAACCAGCAAAGATGACTTCACCGGCCAAGTCACCTGAGCCGAACAGAGCAACAGCGCCTCGTCCTCCACCAAGGAAGTCGAAGGCGACCCCACCATCCTCGCCTCCTCCTTCACTAAGGAATTCGAAGACGGCCCCACCATCGTCGCCTCTTCCTACGACTCCTGGAAAGGAGATGCAGACTCCTCCTCGGCCTCGTGTGGTTCAAGAGACTGTTCCTACTCGTCCACCTTCGCCTGATGTTTCCCCGATGGTGGAGGACTGCCACTCTGCAGAAGTCATCTTAGATGAGTCGTTGTGCTCCGAGTCAGTGTTTGATGTGGAGGAGTTTCCTGCTCTCTCTCTCCACCTGCTCCTTCATCGGCATCGCAGCCTCTTTGAATCGTCTGTGCGCCTACACCTGGTAAAATTTCATCCTCTGCTGGGACTTCCAAGCCATCAGCGTCTGCTCAGCGGGATCTTCTTGCGACGCCTAAGAGCCCTCGCAAGAAAAAGGCCCGACATCGTCGTAGCAAGAGGGACGGGATTCCTGTCCTCTTCATCTGAACGAGACAGCCCCTCTTCCTCTTTGGGACGTGCTCGTTCCCCTAGACGGAAGACATCTGAGCCTCCTCCCTCGTCCGTGAGGCTCAAGTCTCCTTCAGATACAGGTCAGCCCCCGTCAGCTTAAATTCGCAGTGAAGGTCTTTTCCCTAAACGTTCGTTCCCTTGGTTCGTCCTTCAAGCAATTGGTTTTGTCATCATTCGTTGCCCTGTACAGGCCAGATGTTCTCCTTCTTCAAGAGGTGAAGCTTGCTGCTTCGCAACAGCTTGCTAACCTCCCTGGCCTTCGCAGTCAATGTCCATCTGCGCAGTTTTTCATCAACTCATCTTCGCCACGTGGGCAGGGGGTTGCCTCCATCATCTTCAACCCCTCCATTGTGGTGTCGAACTGCGTCTTTGACTGTGAGTGCAGGGTAATTTCTTTGGACCTCCTGTTATCTGGTCTCAAATTCCGATTGCTTAATGTGTATGCCCCGTGTTTATCAGCAGAGAAACGGACATTCTTTGAAGACCTTGACTTTTACCTGTGCTCGTCCTTGCCTGCGGTGGTTGCTGGGGACTTCAATTGCCATCCGGATGAGAACAACATCTTTTCGTCTGGATGTGTCTACAGTTGTGCCAGCGGAATGTACTTTTCGATCTGTGGGCGTCTTCTTCCAATTCCAACCAAAGTGGGTCTAACTTTCACCAAGGGCCCTCTGTGTCTTCAAGGTTGGACCTTTTTCTAGTAGACGCCACTTTCTCTGGTGCCCCTGGTTCCATGGAGGTCATTCCATGCTCTTTTTCTGACCACAGTGCCATCAAGTGGTCTTGGAACCCTCCATTCTCGGCCTCCTCTGCAGGATCTACTTCGAACAATTGGTTTCTGAACGTTTCTCTGCTTGACATCGATAAATACAAGGGAATGTTCGTTCGGTTTGTGGAAAGACATCTTCACAACCTGCCTCCGTCGCTTGCTTCGTGGCTCTCTTTTAAATCCAAGATCCGACGTTTCTTCGCTAGGCGCAATCGGCGCCATCTCCTCATGCTGCAAGAAATTCTGCGCCTCCTCCACTATTCCATCCCGAACGGGGCATATGCTGATGACATCCGCCAGGTGAAGAGCGAGATCAATGCTCTAATGATCCGCAGGGCCTCCGGCGCAGCTCTCAGGGCCAAACTGTCCTGGGCGTCTGACGTCCGGAATATGTCGTCAGCTGTGTTCGCTGAGGAGAGGCGTCGCGCCAACAAGAAGAGGTGCCATTGTTTGGTGGCGGAGAATGGGACAGTGGAAACCGACGCTGACATCTTTCCATTCTCATTTTTGATCATCTTTTGGCCACCCAGTCTTTCCATCTGATGCCATGATGAAATGGATCGAGGCACTTAGACCTTTCACTGCTGACGCTGACCTGTCAATTACCCGTCCCTTTTCCGAAGATGAAGTCAAGAAATTTCTGTCGATGGATGGCCGTCATCAGTCCAGCCCTGGATTAGACGGTATCCCGTATTCGTTCTATAATGCGACTTGGAAACTTCTTGGGCCTTTCCTGGTCCAAGTTTTCAACTCTATCCTCAAGGACCCTTCCTCCATCACGTAGACTTTGCCACGGGGAGAATCATCTTACTCCCCAAGGTACTGAATCCTGAACTCGTCACCCAGTGGAGGCCTATTACTCTACTCAACACAGACTATAAGGTCTTCACTGGTGTGCTCCAACAACGGCTCAAATGCTTCGCCGACGAGTTCTTCGATCCGGGACAATCCTGCTCCATTCCATCTCACAGGATGTCCGACAACATCATTACCATCAAGTGTGTTATGGAGGAAGCGTGTGTGCGTCGTCAGACTCTTGCCGTGCTAAGTCTTGACCAGGAAAAGGCCTTCGACAAGGTGAATCACGTGTTTCTTTTCCGAGTGTTTCTTCATCTTCGGAAATTTGCTACGATTATCTCAGCACTGTATGCTTCTGCCACATCATGCATGGCGATTAATGGCTCCAATTCGCCTTTCTTCGAACTGTCCAAAGGCGTCAGGCAGGGGTGTCCCATCTCTCCCCTTTTATATATATTCTATTTGGAGCCATTATTACAATTTCTTAATCGCCACCCAGATGTCCGGGGGTATGATTTGCCAGCTGCTTCCATCAACATCCGTACACTGGCATATGCTGATGACGTAGTGTTATTTGCTTCTGATGCATATTCCCTGGGCATCTATAAAGAATCCTTCGATCTCTTTAGTACTTCGACGGGAAGTTCCATCAATTTCGTCAAGTCTAAAGGCATCGCTATTGCAACTTTCGAACAGAAAGGAAATTAAAAATAAATTTTTTTTTAGGGGAGGAAGAGGGCATGGTAGAACAGCGGAGGGCATTCTGGTATGGCAGCAATTAAAATAACAACGGGGAGTGAAACGAACAGCAGAAGTTGACCCTAATTCGACTCATCCACTGGAGGGAATTTGGCGATGTTTTTATTTCACTGATTTAGCATTGGAACTGTTAAGAGCTTCGCTTCCCATTCTACTTCTTCCATGGCCCTCTTGAAATGAAAAATCCGCTTCTGCAGTCAGCTCTTGTGGAGCGGATATGCAGTGTTGCACATGAATACAGGGAAGAAGTAGAATATGTAAATTCTACTTCATCCATGGTGAATATGTGAAATGGCTCAGTTCTGCGGAAAAGGCGCTTTTGCATTGTGCTTCTGCGTGTTTTCCATCCGCAAAGCTGTATGTGAAACATGCTTTAGCAGGTTTTCTTTTTTTGTACCATTCACGTTGAATTACTTTGTGTATTTTAAATTTTCTTAGTCATCAACTGTCAGTGCTGTCTAGTAGCTACTGATATCATTTATACTAGACCATTGCGATAAGGAAAAGTATCGCAATGGTCTTGAGCGATGCAATTTTGAGTTTAGTTCCTAACAGTATACATATGACAGTATGGAGATTTCGTTGTTTTCTTTAGATTCTTTTCAAATTATGTATGCCTCCTTTCGAGTAAAATGTTATGATGCAATATTTTACGACTTGTAAAATTCACTTAAAGGACAACTCTACGCAAAAATTCGATTATAATTTTTTTACAGAATATCAATTTTTGATACAAATATAACACAACTCCGTTGAAATTTTTAATTTTGGTCCATAATTTCTATATAAAAAATGCTTTGAAAAGCGAAAAATAGCGCGTTTGCATTCCCCTCGCGCCGGCCATTATTTTTCCGGAAGTGACGTAGTGCGAGGTTAGCTGCTGTGGTCGATTTAATGTTTTAATGCTAATCCCAGTTGTTTCTAAGCTTCCACAGCGTGATTTTTTAAGTAAAAAAAACTAGAAAGAGTTTCCAAATATTACTTTGGTTATAATAACACAAATGTGAATCTCCTTTTTGAATGAAAATAAAATAAATAAATGAAATGCACCAATGTAAGTTCTAATAAAGGAGAGGATTAAAAAAGGTGATTCACATGTTATTGAAATATTATCAAACCACTTTTATTATATAATAATTATTTTGGTCATTTTAATTCATTTAATGTACTCTATGTAAATGAATATTTATTGAAATGTGTGTCGCTTCCGGAAAAATAATGGCCGGCGCGAGGGGAATGCAAACGCGCTATTTTTCGCTTTTCAAAGCATTTTTTATATAGAAATTATGGACCAAAATTAAAAATTTCAACAGAGTTGTGTTATGTTTATATCAAAAATTGATATTCTGTAAAAAAATTATAATCGAATTTTTGCGTAGAGTTGTCCTTTAAAGCGAAGTCACGAATGGATGATTTTCAAAAATGAGACGTTACATGAATGACACTGAATGAATTTTGAAACTTTTTTAGTTTGTTTATTAAAAAATCACACTATGGAAGCTTTCAAACAATTAATGCTAATTATTTCTCTAATTCACTGTGTTGACATGGATTTTACCGCCATACCCCAGCATTAAAAATTATCTCTCTCTCTCTCTCTCTCTCTAACGTCTCCTGATATTTTCTCAATAGTAGATATTTACGACCAATCTTCCTAAATTTGTAAATCGCATATTCGTCATGCCTCATTCTTATTTAGTATTTGGCTATAAGAACAGAGGTAGTGATAATAATTTATCATTTCTTCAATTGCCTAAGTAAGAATCAGGGAGAAATAGATAATTTTTGATCGAACAGATAACTGGCTTCCGACCGCGAACTAGTCGACTCTGCTCCGCTCACTTTGAAAAGTTTTGTTTTGTTATTGATTCTGTCGTATTAATGTACGTAATAATAATTAAGCTCACTATTTGCGCAAAGCTATGTAACTAAAGAGGTATCCGGATAAAACGCAACCGGACAAAATGCAACTACACGTTTTGAAGTGTTCAGATGGCCACATTCGATTGAAAATGATGAGAAACGTAAGAACATAGAGCTCGTTTTCATTTCTAAATACTACATCCGAGAAATTCAATTTTTCAAATAATAGACGAACTCAGAGCTTCTGCTACTTCGTCAAGGGGAATTATTTGGTTCACTGAAGCCAACCAGAAATAGAGAGGGAGGGGGGACTGCCAATTGATTATGATTTGAAGCCACTTTTTTGGTTAAAATTCACAAATAGAAAAGGGGAGGGGGGACTAGTCATTGGCTATTGCTTTTAATGTTTGACTAAAACCCCATTAAAATTATATTAGGTAATCTAGTTAAATAAGTAAGTGGTGCTAACAGTAGCAAATTTTTGTTTAATGTTTGAAGCTAATACATTTGTCATTTAAACTGGCTGCAATAGTTTACATTTAGTGATGATCGTAAATTAAAATATATCAGTCTAACAAAATACATTTGATAACCTGAAATTTAGTTCGATTTTCCATAAATTTTAGTTATGAATCAAATAAACAAAGAAAATTGAGAGAATTTTAATTAGTTTTAATAAAATTTTACAGTATTTGAAACCACAATGTTCTTGTGAAGGAAAGATTTTTCGAATGGCTGTCACAACGCAACGGGGAAGAACTTTTCTTTTATTTCTTCCCAGGTGCACCCAAATCTAATGGACAAATTAGTTTGTTGGTATTTCGTATCCACGCAGATTTTTGAAAAGACGGAATTTTCGGTGATGCACTCCGAACCACTGGGCATATGTTGATCGATCTCGGCTTAATCACGACAGCATACGTTCGCACTTGTGATGTCGGCATATCTTCACATATTGTGCACTGATACCTAATTTAAAAATTAATATCATGAAATTGTTCACATTTAAATAACATACGTATTAATTATACTTAACAGTTTGTTGCGGGTGATACATTTTCCGTCGATTCGGCGACACTGTATTCCTCGTCAAATGACGAGTGATCGCGGTTCTAAACTATAAGGTTTCACGCCTAAACCATCCAAATCACCCACAAGGTTCTCCAAATCGTTGTCCAATTCATTATATAGATAGTTGTTAAAATAAGCCTCCATATCTTCGTAAGTCTTAAAACTAATATCTGAATCACTGCTTTCATGTCCAAACATTGTGAAAGTTGTAGTGAACGCAGTACTATTGTGAATGTTAAAGCTTCACTGCAAAGCTTGCTGAGAGCAATCCTCGCACTACGTCACGCCTCCACCCAAGATGGATTCCCCCGATTTCAAAGCGCGCTCGGAATTTTCGTTTTTCACATATTTAGGATTCGAATTTTAAAAAATTAAATATGCTATGATGTTATTAATAGGTTAGTCTTTTGATTTAAGTAAAGTTGTATGTGACCGTAGAGTTGTCCTTTAATATGATAAATATGTTTTTAATATTTTCTACATGGTAAAAATAAAAGATAACTTCACTTCAGTTTTTTTAGGTCATCAATAACAAAATACAACTTGTATTCTAGTAACTTATAGTTTAATATATTTAATTTTTAATTCAAATAAATGTAGAAGGAATGTTAGGTTTTATACGGTATTATGAATTTGAAATCAAAAAAAGAGGACAGGTTAATGTGTTTTTTTTCTTTCTATTGTTATATTTTCTTTTTCACGTATTGCTCAATGATTTATTTAATTTAATGTGGACAGGGTAAATTGTAGAAAATGGTAAAACTATAAC
Organism: Rhysida immarginata; assembly: GCA_023313115.1. Lineage (NCBI taxonomy): Eukaryota > Metazoa > Arthropoda > Chilopoda > Scolopendromorpha > Scolopendridae > Rhysida > Rhysida immarginata. The sequence continues at coordinate 531,980 of JAHWFO010030049.1, forward strand.
TGAATGTAATTTGAAAAGAATAACCAGGAAATTAAAAAAGTTTTTAAAAAACGAAAGTCACTTTATCTCCCTCATGAAATTAAAGTTTCCCAAAGGAATAATCAAAAATTAAGCAATAAATTTAGTGGTCTAGAATTTTTATTTACAATTATTTGAAGTCTTTCACAGTTTGTCCTTGTTCAAATTCATAGTCTGTATCTAGTATCTAGTACAGAGGGTAGGTTATCACGAAGCGATAATCTGCGGCACCTACTCCTACGAGGGAGTTTTGCGCCATCCCGGTAAATATCGACTGCTACGAGATGACAGTAGCAGCCGGGACCGATGGCTTAACGTGCCCTCCGAAGGGGAACACGTCAACTGGACGAGTGCAACTAGACGCTGGTCAAGTGGACGATAGTCTCCTGGACGAAAACCAAATGGGCGACGGTAAAACTGGACGATAACCAAGTGGACGACGAAAATTTTATAGCTTAAAAATAAAAACTTTACCTTTCTGTTTTTTGATGGACATTTGGACGACATAAATATTTTAAAACTTCAAATTTTAAAAAAATTTTATTATAACTTAATTTATTTATTATTTTATTATTATTACATATTAATATCTAATACAACATGACATTTTATTATGTTCTTTTAATTAAATATATTTATTTCAAGGAAATATGTCCTCGTTTCTGACTTAAAATATAGGATTCATATAAAATAAATATACAGAATTAAGTACCAAAATCGGAGGGAACCTCTAATCTACAAGGAGATTTGAAATATCGGATACATATTTCGGCTACCAAGTAGCCATCTTCAGTGATGAGACAAAAGTCAACTCTAATAAATATACTATCAGATCAGGAAATTAATGCAATAAAAATACTTTCGAAAAAGAAAGCATGCAAAGTAAGTGTTATCGTTTCAGATGAGGTTCTAACCACAGAATCTTCGCATTTTTATCAACGGCAACTGCTGCGTGATACAATTCGTATTTAAACCATTTTAGAAAGCTAATTATGATAACATTGTCCAATTATATTAACCCAGAAACGACGTATTAATCATTTACCATTAGATTTTTTTCAGTGAAGAATTTATAAAGTTATAAAAATTACTTAAAAATTATTATGGCCCGATAAATAAATATATGAAGTTATATGATAGTTACAAAACTGTTTTAATGCATAATATTTCATTACATTGTTCAATTATATTGATATTTTTAATGCAAACAACTAAGAATTAAAATTAAAACGGACGGCAAAATAAAGTTGGTATTTATAGTTGGCTTTTTTTTTTTTAATTATAAAATTATCGTCGTCCACTTGGTTATCGTCCAGTTTTACCGTCGCCCACTTGGTTTTCGTCCAGTTGACATCGCCCAGTTGACTATCGTCCAGTTGACTTTCGTCCAGCTGTGACGTACCCCTCCGAAGCACGGGGGGTTTCATGATGGAAGAGCCGCTGGCGGACAAACAAACCAGTGGCTGTACCAACTGCTGGAAAACCAGCTATGGTCACTTGGCAAATGGGTCAGACTAAAGTCCTCCAACAGCCGTGCCCCAAATAGCTGTCCCGCCAGCAGTGGCCCTCAAGCCCTGGCCGTCACCCAGCCAGCAGCTGGCCGCGCCTGAAGTTGCTTAACTCCATCGATTGGCAAGCCAACCAACGAGACAACCAGGCCATGGCCACCCCCAATTCATAGTCTGTGAAATGAACGTAAAAAAATTAGTTGTAATTAATCTACTGTCATTTGTATATACATGTTACTGATTATGAAAAAAGAAAATGAAAGCATCAAAGTTGAAAGAAATTATGAAGAGCAGCCTTCACAGGGTTTTAATTTTTGTTTCATAATCTTCTATTTATCCTATGAAGCCATTTTTCATCTCTTCTGATTGTTCTTCCCAGTTGGAATATAAAACAATTTGCCTTTTCCACTGGAAGTAATGCGGTTTATCACACAGCAAGTTGGCTTAATGATTACGAGCCTGGATAAAACAAAAAGAAATATTAGAGAAACTCTTTATTTTATAACACTCTAATACTGGTAGGGGTTGTTTGTATTAGTAAACAAAGTTCGGTAAAAGTTCAGAGTAGCGTCCCCTAATAATCACGCCAATTTCTGTGACAAAGTAAGTACTGATCATTAACCTCCTGTAATTGGCCGGGGAGAAACCAATTGCCCCCTGTAACCAAACAGGTTGGGGTATATATCAGTAATTTGCCCCCAGAGGGGGACGTCGTAGACAGAATGCCGAAGGCGTTCGAGTAACGGGAAAACAGTGACCAGCGAGGCCCGCAGGGCCGAGAGTGAGACTTGCGTTTGCTATTGTGCGGTAGTGAAAATTAACCCTATAATATGATTGTAGATATGTTAAAATAATAAATTCATAGCATAAATGCGACGGGGCTGCCCGATGTCTTCCGTGATTATTAGGGGACGTTACTCTGAAGTTTTACCCAAAGTTGTCTATTGACTGAAACTTACTGTTGTTTGATCAAAAATCCGTTAAAATCGCAACTGCTCCTAAGTAAGTTTCAAAGCTCAGTGAGGCACATAGGCACCGTTCACGCGGAAAACCTTAAAATGGCTGCATTATGGTCACCTGATACCGTTGAGCCAATCAGACGCCATCCAGCACAGTTCACTCGAATGCGATATTCTTCCGTATATAGTGATTCTAACTTATAGTAATTTCCAATATGATGTGCAACTAAGTTTTCAAAAAAGTGGGACCCGGTGCAAAGTCACCCAAAGTTGTCGCATGAGGCCTTTTAGTAATAAAAATTATGTAGGCAAATCGCAGGGCCTTGTGTGGTCGCACCATTTGCACCAATCCCCTGCAGCCTGCCCTTAGTATAGCTACAATTTTTAAAGTATATAATGACCAAAATTTGGAATACATTCTTTCCTTCTCTCGAATGAGGCACTCTTTAACCAACTAATTAACTGCATCGTCTATGGCATAATATTAAAGTTAAAAGGTAAAGCAGAAATTTTGACTAAAAATAAATACTTCTTAAAACCTACTGTATTAGAAGAGGAATAGATTCTGCAAGATTCCGGTGGAAAAGAAAAGTTTATTAAAATGTTAAAAGCATTTCTTATTAGCTTGATACATTATTATTATTATTATTATTATTATTATTATTATTATTATTATTATTTGAGTCCACTAGGCACAAATACATTGCAAGAAATTATCCTGCAGCTGAAAAACAAAGTTGATGAACATCCATTGGATATGGTATTAACAATTCATATAGGAAAATAATAAACAATATTTTTACAAATTCTATTGAAAGATAAAAAATAGAGATTATCCATAAAACATATTTCCAAATATTTCTTGTATATAAAATTAAGAAAAGAATGCAATTTTTTGTTGCTTTTTTTTTTTTTTAAAAATGCAAGTCAATATTAAGAATTTGACAACACATTAGCAATAAACCTATAGCAGCAAAAAAATAAACAAAATGGAGGAAATTTCAAATAACCTTTAGACCAGACATCCCTCAGGTTAATCTATGTTATACAATAAATAATTTTCTGTAGTACCCAGGTTATAAAATCTATGAAGATTACCTAGATTAGATAATCAACATTACCCAATAATCTATAGCAATCAAATTCATGTCTGAATTGTAATTTTGTGTGTGTGTGTAGTTGTATGTCTGTGTATATGAATGTAAGTTATGTATGAATGTTGCGTTGCATTTTATTACACTTCTATCTTTCAATAAATGGTTATATACAAATGTTGGACTTTTAATAGCCAAAGTGGTTTCCAATTATTTTCTCATTAAGCTTGTGTAAAACATTATGGTAAAATTATTTCTTTGTATTATGCAAAAGAATGTTAAATCTCCATCTATCATGTAGTTCATTTTGTTTAATGAGTTTTATTTATTTTTAATTTTAATGTTAAGTAATATTTATCTTCATTCACAGTTATTTTAAGTTGGAAATTAGATGGATGAGAAAACAACTCTTCTTGTTATGCCCAAGAGCATATATAAATATAGATGAAAACCATCATGATTATTTAAGAGGTTGCTTCTCAAACTGACTGCCAAATTTCAATTTCTTTCTTGAATCATGGGGAACAAAAATCTGGAAGGAAAAATAAAAATATTTAACTTTCAAATAGCAAAGCACAACCGATATAAAAGGAAAGAAGATTAAAAATTAAACAGATATGGAATATAGAAGTAGAAAGCAGAGAATGTGACAAAATTATCCTAGAGAACAAAGTGAAAGCAGAGTGAAAATCTCCGTCCGAAACATCAGCCAGTGTTCCACCCGGCTTACACAATAAACATGAAATGTGGATCATTCACAAAATACATTTGCTAAAATAATATTTTTAAATTTTAACACATAATAAACCCCAAACCAAGCAAAGAATTACCACATGATCCACTGCCAGCTTTAAAAGAATGTACTGGTATATAAATACAGGGGTGTTAGTAATTAAACTGACTATACTCAGAGCCATATGAAGCTCAATCTCACAATTGGAATGGCAACAAATTTGGTAAGGCCACTAATGACAGGTGTATGAGTGGCAACCACCTCAAAAAAAGAGAATAAAGAGACTGTGATGTGCCAATAAAAAAGATATCAAAAGAGACTAGATTGATATATGTTCAAAAATGGAAAACTATAATGATCACAAAGAGCACAATAAACATTTTGATTACTTAGGCATGTTTAGGTTTTTTGACAAAGAAACTACTTATCAAACGGTTTTTTCTCGTCAACACTCTGTCTTAAAGTTTCTACTTCTTTCATCTTTTGCTGCTCGCAGTTTTAACACCCTCTAGCATACCTGTGCAACACAAACATCGTGCAAATCCCCCTTCCTTTATTGCTCTTTTCAGTCTTTCGGGGGCTTCAGTAAATAAATGATCAGATGCTTCAAAGGATTTCTCATGGTAATTCTTAGTCTGTGATATCTTATTCTCAATGTCAATTTTTTTCTACATTTTTCAACTTGTTTTGCATTTTCTTCTTTCTCCTTTATTAAAACAATATTCTCTTTTTTCTGCTTTTCTTCTTCTTCTTTCATTCATTTTTGCTCCTCTAGGTGTATTAAGTCATGCTTATGCATACTTTGACTCATAGCAATAAGCTTTGTTGTCATAGGAACCAAGTACTGCTTGTTCCCAATGACTTTCAATGTATCTTTGATGGTTAAAATTGCATTTAATGTCAGTTCACTAGTGGAAGCCTTATCCTCGGTAAAAGCCAATCTTGAATCTAAAAAATCCTTTTAATATCTGCATTTCCATGGGATAAAGACATTGTGGTTATGACAACCTTTAACAATTCATGATATTTATCATGTCCTGCTACATCAATGTTCTTCAAGACATTTCCTTAATAACGTTCAATTCACCCTTCCGATGCTGGCTCTATTTCCATCTGCAACATGTTCCATTCTTCTTTTACATCAATAAACAGTTGTCTGGCAACTGCAACTATATCCTGACTACTCTTTTGATTTTTCACCTGGGATGGGTTTAAACATTTACGAGATTTCAATAAACTGCAATCTTTCATTATATTATCAATTAAGTACTGTACTTGCATCATAAATACCAAGAGATCTTTTTCTAGAAATTCAAGTGGGGTAGTAATCAATAGAGTGAGGAATCTGAGGTAAAAACATTTTGTTTATGGTTTCAGTGCTAAGTGATAAGCACAAAAATGTGGGTTTTTTTTAATATATATGTTTTACTTTAAGAGTTATAAAGACCTAAAAAGGTATATTTAATGTTTTGTGGCATATTTGGGCTTATCAAGCCCAAAAGGCATATTTTGATTACATTTTGTCCTACACCGAGAGGCCCACTGGCTTCTTGTGTTATCGCCGTTGTGATCTATGATCAATTGACTAGTTTTTGCCTTCGCCAACAGATAGCACCACTGTCGCTATTGGTCTGGACGGATCAGAATACTCGACGCCTGTTGGTGCAGTATCGCAATGGTGAGGATATATTAGGGCAGCTTTCGCTTGACAGCATAAAAAATTTGGAAGGACGATTGCCTCTTCATAAAGCAGTTGCTATTGTGTTGAAGGTTGTGGAAGCAATCAAATCAGTGCCAGTTTCATCTAAACAAGTACTTATCCGTGCAAAGCTAAAAGTAAATGATTTTCTTCTATAAATTATCCAGTCTGGATGCAAACAAACAAACAAACAAACAAACAAATAAATAAATAAATAAATAAATAAAGGTATTCTTGATAAAAACCCAGGTTGGCATGAAGTGCAATTAATTTCAAAAATTTTATCCAGAGAAGTGTCACATCACAGAACAAAATACATGGCAGAAGAAATTGCTGCATTTTCCGAAGCTCCTATTACTTCGTTTGAAGTAGAAAGATAATTTCCACAGAACATCTGTTTTACGTTCAAAATTAATAAAATGGTGAAATTTCTAAATATTCATACCATTTGTTTGTTAAGCAGTACTTAATTCTAAGAGAATATTTATGCATTTAAAGGGGATATTTCAGTATAAAGAAATCATTTTCTTTTATCTTCCCAAATCCAACTCTAAATTCATTTCTGAACGTGTTATTTTCGAGCTAACTTCTCATGCACTATAAAGTGTGACGCTCCAAACGGGAAGGGGGGGGGGGGGTAGGTCTCCGTCATTTGGGGCACCCAAATATTACCACCACCCCATCCAGGAACGATCACGAAAGGTCGAGACCTGTATGAGACAAATGACAATAGGCTCTGTGGGCAATCAAAACGTTGCTATGATTTATTCAAAACAAACAATTATCCTATACCATATTTTCGCGAATATACCCCGCGGGTTATACACTTTTTTACATCAGCGGGAGAATGGTGTGGGGTATCTAGGGGTGCGGGGTTTCCAAAATATTTTTTACATGAATGATGTGCGAGATGGAAACCAAGAACAAGTTGAACTAGAAGTGTAATAATGCAATCTACAAACTGTTGGAATAGAATGATTCAAATGAGTGAACTGCTATCCTCCGACAATCAATCAGTGTAGTGAAAAAGTAGTACGAGTGGTCCAGGAGCCTTTAGCTCACTTTACACGCTAGCCCAAAAAGTAAACCAAATGAGGTACACTGAAGTAGGAAAGAAGCCTGATGAACCTCTTTAAGTCATCCAGAAAAGAGTCCCTTCATGGTAGGGACGAGAATCGGATTGTGGATTGACGAATAGCGAGTCCGAAAAACTAGGATCTAGCAGATCCAGTAGTTGGGGAACTCGGCCTTGTTAATGTTCTCGAAATTGACATCCAAGATATGACGGGGTCTTCGAAACCTGAGGGAACCCCTGATAGTGAGTGAGTGGTCCAGGATACCAGCAACCAGGATATTTTCATGATGTTCCATCTTGGGCAGCATGTTCCTGAGAAGTGTTTGAACATAGGAACCAATGTGGGTCATCCCCAGATCGTCATAGATAGAGAGATTGTTGGCAACTCTTCTGTCTAGTTGAGCAATGGACCGGAGGGTAACATTTTGGAAGGTCTGAAGATCTTTCTATCTCGATTTGCAAATGGAAGCCCAAGCAGGCATACCGTGAAGTAAAATGGCACGAATCACTACCTTGTATAACAAGAGTTTGCTGTCCACTCTGAGAGCGCTGTTTCGCCCCAGTAGCTCGATGAGACTAAACTTCGCTTTCTTAGCCTTGTTAAGCGAATATTGGACATGGTCGTTCCATTTGAGCTTGGAATCAATCACAACTCTGAGGTACTTATAATTTTTAACCCACTCAAGCTTCCTACCATGTAGGATGAGGGGCCTTCGAGGGTTTTTGCGTTTGAGTGTGATGAACATGGCTTTACACTTGTTAACATTCAGCTATAAGCACCACTTAGAGAACCAGCTCTCACACTAGTGTAAAGCTTTTTGCAGACGGCTGATATGGACTGGATTACGTGCCCAGGTCATGATGGACCCGTCGTCAGCAAACAAGTAAAGATTGCACTTTGTAAACTTAGGAAAGTCGTGGATAAAGAAATTGAACAAGGCAGGCCCCAAAACACCAGCATTAACATCAGAAGGGTCAGACAAGGAGTCACCAACCTTAACTCGGAAGGTCCTGTTTGTCAGAAAGGAGCGAACTAATGCAATCAGGTCCTCAGGGAAGCCACAAGTAATCATTTTATAAATGAGTCCATCATGCCAGACTTCATCAAAAGCCTTTTGAACGTCAAGAAAGATGATACCACCAAACATAGAAAGATTGAGAGGACCGTTCAAATCAGCAACAAGCCTCCATACCTGGAGCTGAAAGGAGTGAGCTGCGCAGAAGCCGAATTGCTCTTCACGAATAAGGTTGTTTGCCTCGCAGAAGTCGTTGAACCTCTTGAGAATAGTTCGCTCAAAGACCTGCTATCCTCCAAGCAAACACCCCTTTATATATTAAACTATGAGGGCCAGAAGGGCTGTGATTGGTTGGCAATAGAAGCCAGGAATTATGAGCCAATCAAAATAAGGCTAATCTAAAAGCCAGTCATGATAGGTAAGGTTATCTTCATGATTTATGAATTTTATGGAAACAAGATATTTTAATTAGAAAAAAAGTGTAAAAATACAACTTCATAAAGTAAATATAAATTAAAGGTATTTAGGGATCAAAGATATTGTAATATTTATTTTAACTGAACAACACATTGTATATTACATTCAGAAACAAAAATTATTTTAAACATATTGTATTTTAGAGGTTAAGAGAAACATAAAACGTCCTATGAACATGGGTTCAAATAAATACGTGTTCACTTGTGAGTACTAACTAGCACTTGTCACAATTTTGACTATGTAACTCGGAAACCTCTCGTTGGAATTCAATCAAATTTTAACGGTATACACAGTCTAATGTACCTTGGGATTCCTCCAAATTTCATTAATATAGGCTTTACAGAATATGAGTTATTATAACTTGTTGATCTTGGTGGCGGCATTTTTATTTCTGTTCATATCTCTGTTATCGTTCATATTTGAACCCATGTTCATAGGACGTTTTGTGTTTATCTTAACCTCTATAATACCCCCTTTAAGTATTTTACATTCGATTTAAATCACCCTGTATATACTGTAATAATTTCGAAAAATGAACATACAATAAAACTTCATGTAAACTACTGTAACTGTATTTTTGCCTTTTTCAAAACAAAATGGCTTTTTATTTTTTTTAATAAACCACCATCTGTACCGTATTAAGAATCCTTTTGAAGAATCATGCGATAATGAATAGGAATTCTAAATTTTTTTTATTGTATAGATCCAGGTTATACATTTTTCAAATTATAAAAAAACGGAGATTTTAAGAACTGATGAAAATAGGAAAGAAAATTCCATAGCCTGGATCTCTTTACTATTTCAATCAATAATTTAAACATCAGTGGTTTGGCATGAAAAAATCCTCATAGATCATTCTTTATGTACTCTGTTATGAAATTTTGTTTAAAGCTTAATAATAAAGCTTTTAAATCCTTTCTATTATTATTTACGTGAAGATGTTTGCTTTCCTTTATATTGTTTTTGCCAACAATTCTTTGTATTTTTGATACAAAAAACTTTGGGAAATAAGTGGAACTTTTGTATTTATAAAATACAGTATTTTTAATATTAAATAATAATAAAAATAATTTTATTTCTGAATGCAGTATACAATGTACTGTTTATTTAAAATAAATATTAAAATATCTTTGATTCCTAATTAACTTTAATTTATATTTTATTTATGAAGCTGTATCTTTACATTTTATTTGCAATTAAAATATCCAGTTACTATAAAAATCATAAATCATGAAGATATCTTTACTATCATGACTGCGTTTCTATTGGCTCATGTTTCCTGGCTTCTAATAACAACCAATCACAGCCCTTCTGGGGCTCATAGTTTACATATATAAAGAGATGCTAGGTTGCTTTCATTTATCAGTTGCTTACTTCAATCTCCTGGATTCATCTGCTAACTTTTGTGTTGAATTTCCTGCTCGATTTTTCTTTTCCTGCAAAATAAACTCTTCTTCCATTTCTCATTTTTAATGTCTTGGAACTTTTTATACTGCCAATACAGTTTTTATGAATTTTAATTGAGTTTCGTGTTTGAAATAATTAATTATACTTATTAATTACCTGCTTTATGTAAGATTAACTCGAAGTTTTTTGAGCTCTGCATATTGGATAGTCCGCGGGGTATACAGGGCTGCGAGGCTTCCAAAATATTTTTACATAAAATTGGAATTTCGCGGGGTATACATGGGTGCGGGATATATTCGCGAAAATACGGTAATCATAATACACAACTAGGGGCCCCTACTCAGACTTATATTAATCATAACACATAAAGGTAACAGCCTTCTTCATCTTGGCAGATTAACACTTCTCTAAACTTACACTGCCTGTGGCTTTACAAGGTCTGAATATCGTTCACCTCTCAATTGTGCAGGAAACTCAGAGTTTCACTCAACCCCTTCATATGCTCAGTATTCATCTGGACGCTGCACGTGCCTCTCCTCTGCAACACTAGCAGATAACTTCCCCATGAAAAATAACTCACAACGTACAGAAAACTTCGTGTGCACCTTTTTTTTCTTCTATATTATAATACGAAGGGGGGTCACAGTATCCCTTTCACGTCCTAACCAAGGACACAACCACCAATACTGCACCAATAATATATTACGTGTAACTACTACACCAACATGGGCATTTTCAATTACCCATAATCACTACCCATAAAATGAGGCTGCCAGCATGCGTCAAATCAGAGCAACTAGAGCTAATCTATTCAACTAATTCCGGACGGTGAACATAGGGTACTGCAAAAGTGGCTGGACTCTTGTCCCACCTCACAAGACCATTCTGACACCATTCCAGGCATCCCTAATATTAACATTAGACATGTTCATGCACTTAATGATTACATTACTTCGGTTCCAAACCGGATAACATTGCCTGGGACAACCATCCCAAATATGGAACGTTCTAAGTACTTCTGAATGGCAGAAATGCCAAATTTTTTTTTTTAACTAATTAATTCAAAAAAAGAATCTCAACATCAACAATTGACATGACGAGGCAGCATCTAATTGTCTGTAGTTTCCAACGAGGCAGCATCTTACCAACAATGCTGGCTCGTCATATGTTTCTCATTATTGTCACCTTCTTTAGACAAACTTATAATAAATGATACTAAAATCCAATCACAAAATAGCCAAGCTAAAAAAAACGAGATAAACAAAAACAAGAAAATATTTAAAAGACAAATAATTCAAACACATAAACGAAGCATGTTATTTTGTGACATTTCATGTCAGTTTGCGATGTCACATGGGCTCAGCGGAACCATATTTGTTATTTTCTTTGCTTACCCCTTGCACAGTATGCTTTTATTTGTATTTTGGTTCAGTATTTTGAATTTATGTGAATTTTGTTTAAAAGTTGATTAAATTATTTGGTCATGTGTTTTACGTCTTTTTCGTTTTTTTTCAGATTATAATTTATTTGTATTGTGTGTGTTCATTTGGTATTTATTTTGAAATGTGGGAATTACATCCCATTAGAGTTTTCAATTCTGATATTATTTTGGTTTTATTAAGATTTGTCATTTTTTTTAAAGCCGTAAAGTTTTGGCGACTGTTGTTGCTCACGATTATTGAAGCAACAGGGGCCGTCATTGTTGGAGCTTGGCATTGTTTTTTTAGATGAAAATTCCTGGAAGATCTTTGCCAAGCTCCAATGTAGTACTGTTGCATATTGCGCTCTTTTTCGGAGAAAAGATTTCTCTGAAAAGGAATTTTAAAATATATTGTTTTTTATTCTTGTGGCGTGGGTGTTGCCTTTGAGCGGTGAAGCGATCTAGACGCGTTATGTGTGCATTCCGGCGATCGAAAGTGTTCAATTTTGCACTTGAATGCATGGGAATGAGAAAGCGTCCGTGCAGCGAAGCCACTCTCCTAAGGTGACATGTCTCAAGCATTTGTGCATTAACCACCTGTCCTGTAGAATTCCGTTAGTTGGCACATAAATGATGAGTTATGACTTATGAGAATTTAATGTTACTTGTCTGACTTATGAGTTGGTTAAGGTTCATTTGGTGATCAGATAAGGTGTATATACTGTTATTCTGACAATCTATGATTATTTAATAGATAGCTTTAAACGTAATGATAATTAAGGTGCATGAGGCAAGGTACCTCATAATGAATCGTACATTTAAATGAGTAATAGCAGTAAGTGGAGGATTAAATTGTTTACTGGGTAATGAAAGTTATTGTGTTTATATTTACAGTAAAATTAGAGAAAGCAAATAAATGTATGTGAATTTCAAACAGTTAAGTTCTTGAAAAGCACACACTCACAATTACTATCAGTCCCGAACCCTTGACCCCTACCCCACCTAGCGGTAATTCCTGGTAGTTATCGTTAATTTATTGTTACAGGAGGGGGTGGGCGGCCTCACTGGCACCCAAACAGAGACTGATAATCCAGAATTTCCGGATCATCGAGGGTGTGTGTTTTTCTTGTACTTTGTAAGGAATTGAGCTGCTATTTGGGGATAAGTAGGTAGAGGGAGATAGTAGCAAAGTGTTTGGTCAATTATGCCCGGAAATCAATGGGATGCTGTAGCAGTCGGTGCTCCCGGCCCAGCTGCAGCTCCAGGGGCGAGTTTTTGGACATGAGATCGCAGTTTAGTAAGCATCGCTCATAGGTTAAAATTGCGTAATATCAAAGCCTTCCAATGGTAATTTCTCTGATCTTACGCAATTTTGACGTATGAGCGATGCTTACTAAATCGCAATCTCAAGTCCAAAAACTCGACCCAGGTCGAGCCATCGCTCCTGAGCTTGCTGGATACACAGGAACGGTACCCACATTTACCAGGGAGGATGGAGGACTTACTATCTCCGCCACCCTAGTATGTGTGGATGACATTGCCGAATTAGGTCATTGGGCCGACAAGGTCAAATTGACCATAGTAAGGTCAAAAATAAAAGGAAATGCGGCCAAGCAAGCGGACGAACATGAATTGTTCAATATTGCGGACTATGCCTGGTTGCGCGAGCGCTTGAAGCAGCTTTTTGGAAGGGTAAAGATCACTTGGGATTTCAGTAAGGAGCTCCACATACCGTTCAATGACCGGACTGAATCAGTTTCTTCTTTTGCCGATCGTTTAGAAATTGCGATGGAACAGTATGTGGGGGCCCAGTCGTGACCAAATGCTGCTCGAGCGCTTCAGTAACGGCTGCTTGGTCGCACATAAAAGGATTTTGTTGTCCACAAATCCACAAACGTTCCGGGACGCAATGGTGGCCGCCCTTAGGTCCGAAGAGATTGAGAAACAGAGTAAGGGGGCTACGAATGTTGCCGAAAGCGGCAAGGGCACATGTAGCGCCAAAGTGAATTGCCCACATCATAACGGGAGCAGTAAGCCCAGTCGTGGGGGAGGCGATGAGGCAAGTAAGTCACAGTCGGCTGGATATTGATGTGGGTCCACGTTGAAGCGCCTGGAAGAGGCAGTTGTAAGCCTCACCCAATCCATGGTTCAATTGAAATTAGATTTTGAGAGGGGCCGGTCTGAGGGGGCTCCTAAGCCAAGTGTAGGGACGACGTTTCCGCTGTGGACAGCCAGGACATTATGCCCGGAACTGTCCCCGACAGATATCCAAGACACAGAACGTTATTCTGGGCACCTCATCGTCAGACCTCTTGGTGGCGCACTGTATAGAAGGTGGGCTTTGCGTCACCAAGGTGGATCTTCAAAGGCAGCCAGTGTCAATGTTAATTGACACTGGCTTCCAAGTATCAATAGCGGATATGGAGGTCTGCAGGCAGATCTCCGATGCCCCCTGGCACCCAGTCATTATGATTAGAGGGGCGTAAGTAGTAGTTGCTTTACCGTAGAACAGGGGGTCATGCTGGATGTTAGCCTCCAAGGCAGTCGTATGGGTCCACGACCATTTATGCTGCATTCATTTACAGCTCAACCATACGACTGTATCTTGGGGATGGATGTATTTCAGGGGCTGACATTCCCGTGTCCTGCAACGGTGGCGGTCAATCTGTGGATGTCCTTCCACCAGAGACGAAAAATCAACAACAACATCATCACGCCCCTAACCTACAAAAAGGGTGGGCAGCACACGAAAAGAAAAAAAAACACAAACGGATCAACCAAATCATACATCGCTAATCAATCGGCGCCACACATTCCGGTCTCTACACACCATCCCAGCTGCTTCCACGGTCATTCTCTTCTTCGTGCATGCACGTCTCTTGTTCTGGGTTTGAGAGCCTGAACAAGAGACGTGCATGCACGAAGAGGAGAATGACCGTGGAAGCAGCTGGGATGGTGTGTAGAGCACAAAAAATTGTGCCACCAATAGGCATGGGAGCCTGTCAGCCACCTGAATAAAGGGGCGAAAAGTGGCCCAACATGGGGCAAGTTTTTGAGCCAATGGTTGGGGCAAGTTTTTGAGTCAAACTGGCCAAAAGTGGTCATGATAATAACGTTGGCTTTTTCAGAGGGGAAACGGGCAGAAACAGGTATGCTGGCTGGGCCCTTTTGTGGTCCAAGCCCGTGATAATTATGGTTGGATACGGGTGATGGGGCAACGTTATGTTATGGTGATGTTCGGTGGGTCCATGGGACTCAAGCATGGTGGGGCAAGGACTAGCGTTGGGAAGGAATCCCAAGACGATTTGTATAATGGGGTGTATGAAGATCAGGAGGACTAGCCAGGGCCTCATGATATTGCTAACACCGCATGGGGAATTATGTAAATGCTTGGCGAACGAGGGACGCAGAGTCGGGATCAGGGTGTATGAATGGACATTATTCACCGGGTGAGAATGAAGTGGAAATGCCATTACAAAAAGTTACCCCGGTGGTTGAAGTAGCCAATAGTGGATCATCACCTGATATGGAAGGGTAGTTGGAGATGGACACTGCTTGCAATGAATGGGTTGCCACAGATGGGAGTGTGCCCGGATGATGGCCCCATGTCATAGGGAGCCTAACGATGGGTTGCAGACGGTCCCTGAACAAGTTAAGGAGTTTGTGCAAGAGGAGGAGCCATGCTCCAATCACGGTCCTAAAATTTTGGGAAAAAAGAAGAGCCGTGGTGGTGTACAGCACTGTTCTGCCGCTAAAAGAAACAACGGCTGCTGCAAATACGGTGAATGTATTGAAGGGGGGTTTTGACAAAAGAAACTTATCTTTTGCACGACGGCCAAAATCCAAGCCCTTCATTCACCCATTGTCTACGACATTAGCACAGCTACGCAGAGACATGAGAAGATCCGCTGCAGAGTCAGTTGACTCAGTAGATGATTGCGACTGGGATGGTGAACAGGGGGAGTCCGCCTATGGAGTGTTTTTGAATAAGGGGGAAAGAATGGGGTTTTGTGACCTCTGAGTAGGTCAAGATTATTTGCCGCTTGAACATATTGATTAGCAGTATGTTTAAGAGTTTTCGTTGGGCGTATGTGACATTTCATGACAGTTTGGGAAGTCACATGGGCTCAGGGGGAACCATATTTGTTATTTTGTTTGCTTACTCCTTGTACAGTATGTGTATTTTGTGATTTTGGTTCAGTATTTCGAATTTATGTGAATTTTGTTTAAAAGTTGATTAAATTATTTGTTTATGTGTTTTAAGTCTTTTTCGTTTTTTTTCAGATTATAATTTATTTGTATTGTGTGTGTGTTCGTTTGGTATTTATTTTGAAATGTGGAAATGAATTCCCATTAGCGTTTTCAATTCTGATATTATTTGAATTTTATTAAGATTTGTCATTTTTTTAAGCCGTAATATTTTGGTGACTGTTGTTGATCACGATTATCGAAGCAACAGGGGCAGTCATTGTTGGAGCTTGGTATTGTTTTTTTTAGATGAAAATTCCTGGAAGATCTTTGCCAAGCTCCAATATAGTATTGTTGCGTATCGCGCTCATTTTCGGATAAAAGATTTCTCTAAAAAGGATAATTAAAATATGTTGTTTTTTTATTCTTGTGATGTGAGTATTGCCTTTGAGTGACGAAGTGATCTAGATGCGTTGTGTGTGCATTCCGGCGATCGAAAGTGTTCGATTTTGCACTTGAATGCATCGGAAGAAAACTCTGCCTTTTTTCCATGTGTTTAGTTAATTATTATCTATACAGTTCATAAATATTAATTGTACAATTAGTTAATTTTGTTTTAATGAAGAGAGGAGGAATTGCAGTTGATTGCACAAGCACAAGGCTTTACCCTGAGAATTCATGGAAGGCAGTTTGGCGAACAGAAGAGCATTGACTAGAGACCAAGCGGGACAATGGGATGACTTTATGTGGTGAGTTCGTTCCATGTTTTCCGTTGTGTGATATTGGCGCCTTGTAATTAAAAGAGACAGTCCCAAGCTACTGGAACTCCTGTTTATGTGAATGTTTATAAACTAAAAAAAACAAAACAAAGACGAGTCGTAAAGCAACTGTGATTCAAGCCCTTTTATTTGCATCACATTCGTTTCTCCTATAACAAGGCTTTAAACTAGGAGTGCATGCGAGAACATTTTATTTTAGTTGATAGTATATTGAACTGTCATTTGTTGATTTATTGGTTTATGAGAGTTGACTACTTATGTAGACAGCTTATTGGGAATTGAAGGTAGGGGCATTTTGTCACCGAACACCTTCCCGGAGTGAATAGGCTGCATGTTTGTCTCACGGTAGCGTGAATGCAACGTAATACCTGGGCCGGTATTAAGGGCTATCTGGACGTACATTAACACGTACACGGTCAGGACACATTAATATGACCACCTGCTAGTATCCGGAATATCCACCTTTGGCGGAAAGCACAGCAGCTAGTCGACATGGCAGAGAGTCAATAAGTCCTCGGAAGGTGGGTGCAGGTATCTGGGACCATTCGACAATCAGTGCATCTCGTAATTCCATCACCGTGCGTGGTGGAGGGTCCACCTTGCGGACATGGCAATCGAGATGGTCCCACAAATGTTCAATGGGGTTGAGGTCCAGAGAAGTTGGAGGCCATGGGAGTAGCTTGAATTCATCCTCATGCTCCTCAAATCAGTCGTGGATAATTTTAGTAGTATGGCAGGGAACATTGTCCTGTTGAAAGGTGCCATCACCCTGAGGAAACACTGTCGACATGAAGGGGTGTACCTGGTCTGCGACGATCATCTGGTAACGAACAGCATTCAGTGTACCCTCCAGCGGTATTAGTGGACTCAGACCATACCAGGAAAACATCCCCCAAACAGTCACACCTCCCCCACCAGCCTGTCGTCTGCCAACGATGGTGTCGGGATGCCTGTTCTCAGATGCTTCCCGGCGAATTCTCCATCGTCCGTCCACTCTGTTCACCAGAAACCGCGACTCTTCAGAGAAAGCAACCCTTTGCCACTCGGCCGAGGTTCAATGGCGATAGTCCATTACGAATTGGAGGAGTTTTCGGCGATGCACAGGTGTCAACATGGGTGCTGTTATCATACGCCTGCTCTGGAGCCTCAACCTCAACGATCCTTTGCACTGTCTTGTGCTGACACGCCTAGTGGCTCCACTGTTCATATGCTGTGTCAGTTGCTCAATAGTGGCACGCCGATTGGTTTTAGCCAGGCGTCGTAACCGATGCTCGCCTCTAGGATCGATGGCCCCAGTATTTTAAACGATGGTGTCGGGATTAACGTGTCCCGACCCTGTATTTTCCAAGCATAGCCTGCTGACCAGTAGTGCACGTTTGGCTAGCTCACTACTCAGTTCCAGCAACGGGCGGTGCCTTTAGGGGTTACTGTGATCCTCCCCATTCAAGAAAAGGGCCGGCATTGCATAGCTGGCTGTTAAGGGGTGCCTTCCGTTTACGGAATGAGAAAGTGTGCCGTGCAGCGATGCGCAAGCCACTCTCGTAAGGTGACATGTCTCAAGCATTTGTGCATTAAGCACCTGTCCTGTAGAATTCCGTTAGCTGGCACATAAATGATTAGTTATGACTTATGAGAATTTAATGTTACTTGCCGACTTATGAGTTGGTTTGGTTGTTAAGGTTAAATTGGTGATCACATAAGGTGTATACAAGGTGTTTCATAATTGGTGTCCCGTCTTTACGTCCAAATAATGGCTCAAGGGGAACAGGTGGGAGGAAAATGAATATTGATTATTTGGTTTCGATGTCCACTAATTCCGAATAAAATCATTTCGCATCCCTGGGGGTGAAGGGGTAAATTTTGAAAATTTTAATTTTGTAGGGGTAGGGATTAGACCCCATGTGTTATTTAGTAGAGCATCATGTAAAATGTGGGTTTAGCAAAAAACCCAGTGAAAAAATCTCATCCCCTGCCCTTTATCAAGTGGATAAAGTGAAAGGTATGGCTAGCCGATGTGGACAAAAACCATACTTATTAGAAAACAGTAGGGCCTACATTTGGAAAATTAATGAGAATGAATGAGTCGTTACCCTGAAAAGCTAATAAACTCAACCCCCCAGGGGCGTGAAATGTTTTTATTCTGAATTAGGGGGACATTAAAACCAAATAATCAATATTCATTTTCCCGCAATCTGTTCCCCATGAGTCATTATTTGGACCTAAAGACGGGACACTAATTATGAAACACCCTGTATATTGTTATTCTGACAATCTATGATTATTTAATAGATAGCTTTAAACGTAATGATAATTAAGGTGCATGAGGCAAGGTACCTCATAATGAATCGTACATTTAAATGAGTAACAGCAATAAGTGGAGGATTAAATTGTTTACTGGGTAATTAAAGTTATTGCGTTTGTATTTACAGTGCAATTAGAGAAAGCAAATAAATGTATGTGAATTTCAAATAGTTAAGTTCTTGAAAAGCACACATTCACGATTATTATCAGTTCCGAACCCTTGACCCCTACCCCACCTAGCGGCAATTCCTGGTAGTTATCGTTAATTTATTGTTGGAGGACGGAGTGGGCCGTCTCACTGGTGCCCGAACAGGGACTGATAATCCAGAAATTCCGGATCATCGAGGGTGTGTGTTTTTCTTGTACTTTGCAAGTAATTGAGCTGCTGTTTGGGGATAAGTAGGTAGAGGGAGGAGATAGTAGCAAAGTGTTGGGTCAATTATGCCTGGATGATCTCCTCGTCCTGGTTTTGTTTAGTGACCAGGTTCGAGGAATCTGAAATTAAATAAAATTAAAAAAAAAAAATCAAGGGGATGCTATAGCAGCCGGTGCTCCAGGTCTAGCCATCGCTCCTGAGCTTGCTGGATACATCCGGCCAGGTTTGTTGATGTGATGACATCGTTGAAATTTTGTGCGGAATTATGCTATGGTGCAAGTGGACATAATATTGAAAACTATCTGGATTGATCGAAAGACTTACTTTGTATCAGATGACTGTTTATAAGCCATGAGGATTGTGGGTGATCCGGTCATCGGATTTTGGTGAACATTTTTGTTTTGTTTGGAATTTGCTGTTGAACAAATGTGCAATTGGAATTTTTTGTGTATCTCTGACAGTTTTCGAGATAGAATTTAGATGTGTCCTAATTTGCATACTTGAGATGATGAAAGGTGCTCCATCAAGTTCCTATTCATTCCCTGTATTGGAATTTGCTTAACTACACTGGTATCCAAGATATCAGGTCGTTGCATATCAAAGTTCGGATCTCGAGGTGGGTTCCGCACTTCAGCATGGTTTCCACGTTTAGTTGCAAGTACCCATAACAAAGTGGTATATTCCAGAGATAAACCTATCAGCGACCAGCTGCCTGAAATTTGCATGTCTGCGATGATATTTAATAGCATTTTAACCCAAGCCAATTTAGTCATGACTTCATACGAATTACGTGTGATAATGTATTACGAGTTCAGGTTGAATCAAACTGCATCCAACGCCTCTCGAAACATCAATAAGGTATTCGGTGTATGCACCATAAACGAACGTACTGCCCAACGTTGGTTCCGAAAATTCAGGGCGGGAGTGATGGACCTGGCAAATGAGCCACGCGGCAGACCGCCCAACGTGTTGAATGACGCTGATCTAAAGCGATCTGTGGAAGAGGGCCCGTCAAAAACTGTTCGGGACCTTGCAGGGGATCATGCTATATCAGTGTCGACTGTCAGACACCTTAGGACCATCGTCAAGGTGAAAAAGCAGGAGAAATGGGTCTCACATGAACTTACGGAAAACCAAAAAGAGCGTCGGTTGGATGTGTGTATGGAATTGCTTTTGCGCCATGAAGAAGCGAGGATTCTTGATCGCATTGTCACCTGCGACGAGAAGTGGTTCCTATACGACAATAGGTAACGGTCAGCAGAGTGGCTGGATGCTGATGAACCCCCGCAACAGTTCCCTATACTCCTGTTGCACCCCAGGAAGCTCATGGTTACAGTTTGGTGGAACATCCAAAGTGTAGTGCATTACAGCTTCTTGCAGCAGGGGGAAGACGATCACCGCTGCCACCTACTGCCGTGAACTGCATCGTATGCACACAAAACTGTGTCAGCAACAACCTGCATTTGTGCATCGCAAAGGCGTCTTTCTGCTGCATGACAGCGCGTCCGCACATTGCACGAACGACCGTGCAGGCGCTACAGGCTCTGGGCTACGAGGTTCCCCCCCGACATTTGATATGCAATAACGTGATAGAAAGGGGGTAACAGACTTGATTCAGCGTGTATACATGACGTATAGATAGTAACAGACTGGATGAAAGAATGACTCATACCACAGCTAATCAGAGTAAAGTTTGCCTAGCTGGGAGGGAGGGGAAGCAGGATGTAGGATTAAAGGAAGGAAGGAAGCTGACCTAGCTCCTTGCTTCATTTCCGATGAATGTGAAACGGATATGCATTTAAACACGCACAGCTTTGTGAAGTCTAGTAAATGCCTGGAGTTGGGAATTCGCCTTATGCCACATATTCACTCTAAGTGAATCACGCTTCAGATGCATATCGAGCTGAGCTGGTTCTCAAATGTTTTTCGGAACTTTCCCCACATCTACATAGCGTGAATGACTGGCGTGGTTATCGCCAACATAATTGAGAATTTATATTATTTATTTTACCTGTTATTCGCAAATTCTCAGATACACAAAATTACAACAGCTCTACCTTCCCCCTATCGGAGATATTTGGTACCATTCCAGTTGCTTTGAATATTGTCAGGTTAATTACAAACACCCTATATTATTGTTGGAGATGACAATTGGATATTTATTGTTAAAGTTGGATAAATAATGAATATCATTAGTATTATTTATAAAAAATACTAATTAACAGTAACATAAAAATATAAATTATCATTTTTTTTTTAATATTGAATGGATAAACTTTTTTTAGAGTGGAGTATCTTTTATGTGATATATAACGCACTACTTCTAAGTCTGAGATTTTAGAAGTAGTCTGTTTCAAATTAAAGATTTTGATATTTTTAGCCAGAGTACTATTAAAACCATTTCAAAAATATCTTACTTTGCAATAACCATGGGATTACAACAAAACACATCTCTTGGTTTTTTTATTGGTTGGTTTCTTTTCTGGGCTTTTCCTGTTAATTTGTCGTACAAGGTCATAAAATATCTGTAAAATTAGAAAAGCAAAATTATAATTTTTGCACAAACTACATTAAGAATAATTCATATTTATGTATCGTATACAGGGTGTATCAGGTTCAATGGTCATAAAGTACGAAGCGTGATTCTTTGCATGATTACAAACTTAAAAGTTCCTCATCAAAAATGTTGAAAACTCAAAATTTAAACTGCGTCGTTACGTCATTTATGAACTTTCTGCACCAGCAGTTCATTAAATTCAAAGGGGCTATTACAATTAAATCGGCGGCGATTGTTGAGATTAAATGACGTTTTCAACAGGTTTTCAGCAAACTTCACGTGAAGTTTAGACCCTTAACATTTGAGTTTTGAACATTTAAACTTCTAATGTTGCATGTGCCCAATATTAAACAGACAATTTAAAGAAAGGTTTCTATATTATATAGGTGTCCGCAAGCCAACCCCCACAGAGATACAGGGGGATTAAAGTATGTTGCGCTGCCTGATTGTTGGCTTCCCGCAAGCGACTAGGCAACGTGATGCAGCCCACATTGGAGCCTACAGACCTCAGTACTCACGGGCTCTTAATACCTGCATCGACGATCCCATTTGTGAGGATTCAGGTAGTAAGCTTATTTGTGAAATGGTCCCGATTGTGTAAACGTATGCCAATCAATACGTGTGCCACGACCTCCAGTGACATTTAAGGTATTAAAGGTTTGTGGAGTGACCTGACAGGGGCAGCCATTCGAGCATACATTGACATCTCTTGAACAGATGTGGGCTGCACTACATTGCCGGGACGCCAGCAATCAGGCAGCGCAACATACTTTTATCCCCCTGTATCTCTGTGGGGGTTGGCTTGTGACACCATGTTCATAAGAATAAAAATGCTTCTTTATACATGTTCTCTCACGTGTATGAATATTTACCATTTATTTCCGAACACCCTGTATTAATAATAAAAAAAAAAATTTGGCGAAAAAGTGTCAAAAGTGTCAATAAAAAACGTTATTGAGTTTTAAATTTCGAGCTGTGTCCATCCCATGCTAATTCTGATACAGAGGCCAGATATGGCATGTTGCGGTCCAAGAAAGTTAATATAATTTTTTTCCCGTGGTGACTGATCGCGTGGTCCTATTGCTTCTTGCGAGGCTTCAGAGATTATGCTTTTTTATAGATAAACATTAAAGATAGGTGATTGAATTTACGGTTTGCATGAAACTTTTAATGCATGTATAAAAAAGATTATGCTTTACAAGTAAGTGCAAAAAATTGAGATAAACCATGTTTGAGACCGCAATGCGCGAGTTTGGGGCCCCCCCCCCCTCCCAATCAAACCCAATTCTGGATTTGCGGTCCCCCACTGTAGTACACGTATAGTGCTCCCACCAAAGAACGTATAAGGATAAGAAGTAAAGTGTTGCATAGACGTAAGTGGTGCCACCAAAGTCTGGTGGGAAATGTGTGTTGCAGAGAAGCCCCCATTCGATGATCAGGCAGCTTTTATCACGTGATATAAACACAGCCTTTACTTCTTATCCTTATATGTTTTTTGATTGTTTGTGCTGTTATAACAATGCATTTCAGCACGGCCTCAGCTTATCATATATGCTTATATTATTTTGCTTGCACGTGCATTGCTAAGGGTAAAACAATTGCCAAGCAATAAAACAGCATTGCTACAAAATAACTTCCGACCACAAATGTTATTTTATCCTGGTCAGTAGGAAACTGTGAAAAGGATAATAATGAACTTTTATTGCCAACTTAAAATGTTGCAAGAAACACCCAAGGAATTCGAAGCAGTCGCAAAGTCTTCTTTTGACTCACAAATTAACTCAGATCCAATAACTCTAGACATTGAAAATCCAAATGTATTTGAAACAAATTCGGCTGCATACATTGTATACATTGTAGGCTTTTTAGCCAAAAAAATTCTTGAAAAAAATGAATGGATTGACTGTAAGAAAATTTTTAGTTGGTGATAAAAGTTTATCAGATTCTAATTTTCCAATGGTTATAAAATTTATAACCATATTTAATGCAATTGATTTTTTTTTATAAAAAAATTATGTTTAACATCTTTTCCACTGTCTAATTTTTTGTGGTATCTGCTTTTTAATCACTTTTAAAAAGTAAGTGAATAAAAATCATGTTAAAATAAACATTTGTTCTCTTGTTAAATTATATTAAAAAGTTACAGAATTTAAAAAAAAATACAAAATTTCATTATAAACTAATGTTACGGAATAAAATAATTATACTTTCAATATAATAAACCATTTCAGTAAATAAATTAGAAAATAAATGAACAATAACTTAATTTAGCACTTTAAAACTAAATAAAAAAAACTTCAATGAATGCAGATATAGCAAAGTATTTGCTGCCCACTTTAACATGAGCAAGCGTATCTCTGCATACCACTTTCCCACCAGGCTGCATCCAGCTGTGGCGCTAGGATCTACAGAACTTACACTAAATCAAGTAGAGCTTTCCTTCTTTTCCTTAACGTTCCTTGCTCCCACTATCTATAACAGCTTGGGGAATTTGTCAACTTGGAGAAATTCAAATTGCAGATAAACTCCTTCT
Organism: Rhysida immarginata; assembly: GCA_023313115.1. Taxonomy (NCBI): domain Eukaryota; kingdom Metazoa; phylum Arthropoda; class Chilopoda; order Scolopendromorpha; family Scolopendridae; genus Rhysida; species Rhysida immarginata. The sequence continues at coordinate 556,120 of JAHWFO010030049.1, forward strand.
CAAAAGGGGGGAGGGAATAGGGCAAACTCTGTTTCGTAATGAAATTTGGGAATTCTAACTAAACTCAATCAGAATTAGTATAATTAAGCTAATTTAATTGATATCATGCTTGCAGCATTTTCCATAAACCTTGCAACTGGCCCAACGTATAAAACATCACTGGACTGATAATAGTCAAGACAGCCCAGAACGTAATTATATCACGTAGCGTTAGACCGATCACCTGACATCAGCATGATCCACTGGCATAGGAAAAAAAAAAATAATAATAATAATAAAAGGGCTGTGCTATAGGTATCTATACCCTGTCTCAGCTTCAGCTGCATGATGTCACCGAGAAAACGTCGCTTATCAGACATAATACCAAATATCGTATCCTTCCGCCATTAATTTTTTGCTTTTAAATTTCGTCAAATGACTTTTCTATCTGCCGATTTATTATATCAAGGAGAAAAATATGAAATATGATTGCAGGCTGAAATTTTGAACTTTTTATCCAGAAATTTATTCAAATTATTTCTTCATGCAGATGAAATATAACCGCTTCACTCATGATGTCACTCAACTAAATTTGAGATGGGGCATAGTTTTGTTTTTGACAGTTTTAATTAAGCCTGGCATAGATAGAATTTTTTCCTGCAGTGTCGGTGTTTATTTTCTCCAAGATATTTTTAATAAGTTTTCAACTGCTAGAAGTATACATTTGTGAAGTTATGATCTCGGAAAATTAAAACAATTACCGTATATACTCTTCTATAAGCCAAATGCCCAAAATCTACCTCCGCCACCCAAAAAAGCAACCCCTAAAACTCACATTCGGCCTAAGCATGGGTCAGAGTTGATGAAAACTCTTATAAGCGGAGTTGGTTTTACAAAAAACTAGATAAAATTTATTAATCCGTTGAAATTTCATTTATTAACCCTTTCACTGCTTAAATAAATTTCTGATAAAAGTATTCTCTCTCTCTCTCATCGGTCAACTGTATTGCTTTATCTCTTGTGTTGTTCAAGGTATTTTATTTAAAAGCAGTATTTTCATAGCAAGGTGAAGAAATTAAAGAATATCCAATATCAATATCCTAAAATAAATATATTAAAAAAATGAGAAAATAAAAAAAAAATCAAAAATATTTTCTACCTCATTGACATTGATTTTTGCTTTTGCTGAAGATTCCAGGAAGGCGCAGTTGCTGAAGGAACGGGCTAAGTTGATACCTTGGTCTTTTCCTACAACTCGCTCATCCTCCAAATCACATTTATTACCCACAAGTATCATAGGAACCTAAATAATACATATTCAAATACTTTAGACATTAAACAACATAAACATTTATAAAAATGACAGTTATGTAATACAGTGAAATACTTCCCCAAACTATTAAAAAATGCTTCATTTTCAGCAGTTACTCATTCTTTAGGATAATGAGAATTACAGTAGAACTCCGGAAACCAAAACTTTGGTTCATATTATCTGGAATTTGTACTTTCTGATAATGAAAGGAAACCCCCATGGTGCAGTGCTATGAAACAAACCTCACACAAGATTGTTACAATTATCGTCATTCATTTATTCCAGACAAGTACTTACTTATTAAAGTTTGTTTACATGAACCATTCAGCTTGCTGTCTAATCTTAATGACATTTTTCATTACTGTTCCCAAGCTTGATGGCGCAATGTTAAGTTCTTTGGCCAAATCATTTCTCTTTGCTATTGATTTCTCTACAGCATCACAAACTGATAATTTTTGATCCAGCGTAAGATCAGTGCGTAATGAAATGTGGAACAGGGAAATCAAAGTGCAGTGAATAGGGATGTGAATAGTGCGTATTCTGATCAATACAATCGACAATTGCACAGCTGGAAGAAAATTAACTGTTCTATGAGTGGTGAAGCTCTGTCTTGAAATAAGGTAAGGTTTCATGTTGCCATTAATTATAAAGCTTTGCTAGTTGACTGTACGCGTGATCAGCAAGTGGAAGATAAGATCAGCGCACGGAAAAACAAAACAAGTGTCCAGAAGCAATGCTTTCACTGCCATACTCGTCCAGGAAGTAACCGGGTAAAGTACACTGAACTAGGAAAGAAGTCAGCTGAAACCTAATAAGTCATCCAGAGGATAAAAAGGAGTTCTTTCTTATCAGCATGTTACAGCAGATGGTTGATAGACTAGAACAGAGGAGCTAGGAGATCAGTATTCTGGAAAGACAGCCTTTTGGATGTTGTCGAAATTGACGTCTAGGATGTGACAAAGCCTCCAATGCCTACGGGAAATTCTAAAGGTGAGCAGATGATCCAGAATATCTATAACTCGAATTAATGCTCTTTTCAGGCGTCCACTTGACTTATTTTGGCCATAATTTTCTCTTAACCGTAAGTAGTTATCCACCACCAAGTGCGAACATACCAATATTGATGCAATGGATCTTGCAGATTGTCCAGATTCATGCAGACCAATAATGCACCCCTTTTCCATGTCACTTAATCGGGTTCCTTGCGGCATTTTTGACTTTCAATACAGCAGCTCACTATGAATAGTTGTAATTTGTTACCTTAACTTTTTTCAATTCGTATGCTTTATGGAAATGAATGCAAATGTGAAAAATTAAAATTAACAATTTAGGAAGAGTCAATTAAAGGAAAAAGGTAAGTGGCTGTATATTTATTGGACATGTGAAATGGTCTGATTTTGTTTTTTTATCATTTAGCAGTTGTTCAGTTTTTGTTTCTTTTTTGTCTGAATGATTAATAGAAATTAGTTTTCATTTAATTAAATGCGCAATATCATGTGTTTAGAGTATCGTTTTTTTACAAGTTGTTTTTGCCTTTATAATTTCTGGATGCACCTTATGATTTGAGCCAATGCCAAGGTAAGAATCAATAGCTTAATGTATTTGAAAGCTGAAAAGCCTACCCCCTCATCAGGTTGACATCTAAATTTTGATAGGTCACCTAATGCACGGTTTCTTGGATGGTGACTAATTTTTCAATTATTTTATAAATTTTTTAAAAATAAACGTTCGTATTCATAAAACATAAAAGAACACCCATGGTTTCTGCGGTCCTTTGGAATTATTACTGTATATACCATCTATAAGCCGAATTCCCCCCCCCCCAAAAAAATGACCCCTAAAAACCACATTTGGCCTATGCACGGGTCAGAGTTGATGAAAACTCTTATAAGTGCAGTTTACAAAAAAACTAAGTAATAATTTTATTTATTAATCAGTTTAGATTTCATTTATTAACTCTTTCATTGCATAAATAAATTTCTGATAAGATAAAAGTGTTCTCTCTCTTTGCAGCATAATGAGAATCTCTAAAAGGCTGTGGCAGCCATATTGGAAAAAGATATGAGAGGGGGAGGGGCTTCAAACGAAACCAGCGCATTTTTACGTGTTCTCTCATTGCAATACATACCGTAAATACATTAATCTAAACAGTTATTCAAAATGGAACATCGAAGCATCGAAGATTCAAGAAGATAGAAAAATTCGATTTCAAAACTTTTTGAACATCGATACATGAGCTACCATCGATACTATCGCCAAGCACTAGCGTATGAAATTTAATATACCTTAACAGCACATTGCACAAGTATAAACAATATACAGTGCAGTATTTCACGTCTTTTCCCTCAATTTTACATACTTTTCCATTGTTAAAAGCAAATTCTCTGGGGTCCAAATAAACAAAAGTTTATATGGTTACAATCAAAATATATTATTACATACACAAAAAAAAGACCAGGAATCAGTTTCCACAAGCAAAATTCAAAAATGCCTAACTAAAATAAAAATACGTTAGGCCTACTGAAAGATGATCGCAACAAAGTTGAAACCATGATCGAAAAATGGTTTATAAAATATAAAATACTTCAAATAATTATTTTGTATCTGTTATGCATTGTAGTTTTAAAGATTATATAGGGTGATTCAAATCGTGTGTAAAACAATTTAAAGGGGTATTATAGAGGTTAAGGTAAACATGGGTTCGAATTTGAACGCTAACTGAGATAGGCCTATGAACAGAAATTAAAATGCCGCCACCAAGATCAACAAGTTAACCCAGGTTCTGTATAGCCTAGATTAATGAAATTTTGAGGAATAACAGGGTACATAAGACCGTATATACCATTAAAATTTTATTGAATTCCAACAAGAAGTTTCCGAGTTAATCATTCAACATCATAACACATTTACTTTTGAGTACTAACCAGCACTTGTTACAATTTTGACTACGTAACTCGGAAACTTCTCGCTGGAATTCGATCAAATTTTAACAGTATACATAGTCTTATGTACCCTGTTATTCCTCCAAATTTCATTAATCTAGGCTTTACAGAACCAGGGTTATTATCTGGTGTTCGGTCATTTGCCCCACGGAAATTTGCCCCAAACTGCCGCATGCCTTTTGAACATCGACAGCCTACTATCGCCAAGCGCATAAAATTTAATATATCTTACAGCACATTGTATAAATACATACAATATATGTCAAACAATAGATACAAATACATTAATTAGGGCATCATGTCGCATCTTTTTCCTCAATTTTCCATTGTAAAAAGCAAATGCAAATCCCGAAAACAAGATGGAGACGACCATGTTAAACTGTCACTGTGTTCATGCCAAGTGCGTCTTGAAAATCGTCCAAGAATGTTTTAATAAAGAAAGTTAATATGATTACAATTAAAATCTACTATTACATGCTGTAAATAAATACAGTTTCATTTCGTAAAATAAAAATAATTCACTAGGGGCAAAAATTGCGCTCCAAAAATTCTATGATCCTCCCTATCCATGTTTCATTTTTATCATAAATGAAATTAAATTATCGTTAAAATTCACACCTGTCTCAAATATTTATTGACTTTATTTTATAATACAAAACCCTAAAATTTTGTGGCTTTTTGTGTGCATTTTTTTCCTTTTTGCCTCGGCTTATGCTCGGGTCAAGGTGTTTTTTCACTTTTTGGGGGCAAAAACCGGGGATCAGCCTATGCAAGTGTCGGCTTATAGACGAGTATAGACAGTAAGTGTGAAAGGGGGTAGGGATATAAAGATTTAAGAAACTGTAGAAATTTTTTCTCCCAAATTCGTTAAGTATAATATACATTTACATTTTGGTCAGCCATCTTATTCTCAAGGCAATATACCGTATAATGTCGGATATAAGTCGCAAAATTTTGTATCCTATTTTAACTTTAAAAAACTTGGGTGCAACCTTTATGCGAGCCCAGCTAAAACTACTTGTTGATGGGCTGCCTATCAATGTTGATTGCTGATCGTTAACAATTTTGGCCATGTTTGATTGAATAACAAACAATAAGTTATTGTATTCCATTTAAATTTTATTAAATTAATATATATTATTGTTAAAACAGTAAAATAAATTTAAAAAAATATTTAAATTCATAAATATCACTGAATAATATTGAGGAAACTAACTTTGATGCAGATATAAACAGCTTTGCTTCGTATGATAACATTTTGAATAAATTAATGAACACTGCAATTCTCCCTCTTCCCTGCAATGGCTGTTTCATGAAACCACTGTGTTTTCCACTTTTATAATTTAAAAACATTCATTCTCCTTCAAATTAGGGAGTCCTGTATATATCACTGAAGAAACTAACTTCGATGGAGATTTAAATGACTTCGCTTTGCATGTCGTCATTTTGAATAAATTAACAACCCCCCCCCCTCCCCCACCAAAACCTTTTTTTTCTTGCAATGGCTGTGTTCATGAAGCTAACTTTCCTTTTTTCAATTCGTGACGTTCATGGAATAACTGTTTTCCACCCCCCCATTCACCAGTTCTTCATAATAGTGATAAATTCTCTCTATTCAATTTATTCAATAATTTAGGTTGTCAAATGGAACGGTGAGATGAAACAACAATGAAATGTTGTTTAATATGGGAAACATGAAGTTGGCTCCCGTTAAATGCTATTAAAACATTTGTTCTCCCTCAATGATGCCTCGGATTTCTATTGCCGATCACGGATAGAAGTGTCGCTGCCCTAGGGAGAGAAAAAAGTAATTCCCAAGGAGGATCGCGACACGCAATAGCATATAGAAATAACATAGAAAGAGCGAACCGAGATGAAACAAATTATACACAATTGTCAGTATTACAATTAAATACTGCGTTAGTATTACTGTTAACAAAGACTGTCAGCATTATTATTAAATACTGTGTTATCAGAATGTCTAGCAAAACGATTTTGTAAATTCCCCGACATTTCCCTGTTCAAGTAATTTTCCCTCACCATCGGCAGCAAAATAAATCTATCTTTATAAAATACTAGCAGAACCCGTGTGAAAATATTTTTGCACAAAAAAGCAGTATTATTTTTTTTTTTTCACTAGAGCCCTCCAGTACTATGTTTGCTTTTAAATAATAGTTATTAATTAAAAATACAAAATGAGTAAAAAATAAGATATAATAAACAAAAATAATAATTAAAAAATAATAGATAAAATCAAAATCAAAATAAAAATAAAAAGCTGACGTTTCGGATAGAGACTATCCTTTATCAAAGCAAAAAAGGATAATTCTCTAAAAGCAAATAGAATATTAGAGAATTATCCTGAAGTTATGGATAGAATATTAGAGAATTATACCATAACTTCAGGATAATTATGAGCTTTAATGAGATGATCGATCAAGTAATTACATCATTATTACGAAAAAGTCACCCAGTTAAACGGATAAGAGTCTTTTCGACAGTGAATAAGTTGTGTCAATATATCACCGCCACTATAGTGCCTAAGTTAACTTATAGTACCTTATGTTGGTCCTCTTCTTCAGCAGTTAATAGTAAACGAATAACTGTAGCCTATAACCGAATAATATGGGTAGCTTTCAGACTTAAAAAATTAGACTCTGTCACTCGGACTTGTAATCTGTTTCATCTTCTGACAATTAAGACAATAATAAAGATAACTCTAATTTCAGAACTTTCTAATGCCATTCGTGATAAGAACCACCCGGTATTGTTTGTCAATGACTGGTTCCGACTGGGAGAAAATTATCGCCAAACTCGCTAATATCTATTCGAAGTTCCTCATTGCACCACCGCATTTGTAGCTAAATATTTTCCATATAGCACAATTAATATTTGGAACAATCTTCCGTTTGATTTGAAGAGCAAGATTAAACAATGCACCTCATTAACCTGCATAAACTCATGTGTTCATTTTTATTGTAGTTTGAAAGTCTATTACATTAACATACAACAGTAATGAGTTACAAATTGTGAGATCAAGGTATTGTGTGGACCAAGGGAAGTCCTTCTCCATTTACAAGTTTTATTTGCTAAGGTCGCTCCACACTCCTGAGAATCTCGCGAGAAAGAGAGAACAACACGAGAAACGTTAATGTGGAGCAGATTCTCGGGTTCTCGCGGGTTCTCCGATTTTTGTCAGTTTTTTTGCCCGAGACAAAGGAGATGCGAACGCGTGACCAGGCGGGAATTTTGTGGAACACCCTCCGTAGCACACGATTTCGGCAAGATTCTTGTCAAGATTCTCGACGAGGTTCTCTGCGAGATTGTCGGCAAGATTCTCGCGAGAGTGTGGAGAGGCCTTCTACATCGGAAGCAAATTTGAGCTTTAACATAAGAGTCCCAAAAGGATTTAATGGATATTATACCTTTTAACTTTTTTTATATTTTACTCCTGGGGGAGTGCTTCCAAATAATAATAATAATAAAAATAATAACAATAATAAAAAACAGTAAAACTAAGCAGTGTTCTCCACAGAAAATTTTATCAGGTGGCTGGAAAGATAAAATAGTCCGGCAGACAAAAATTAAAACAAATAAAAATAATGCTGTGGTGTGTGTGTCGTGTCGGCAATTAACAAGCTGATTGTTGTTGCGCACGGCGATCGTAATTGTTTGTGTCGTTCCGTTATATGTTGTGATTGCTTTTTCCACTGTTGTCGTTTCCTGGCGATGATCGTTAAGATGAGTGTCCATCCATTCCTTGCGTCCGAAGGATTGTGATTATCATCCTCTGATATCCACACACAAGAACTCGAATGGAAGCCACAGTTCCACACCAGCATGATTGACCAGGTAATCACCGTCGTTTAAAGCTAAGATATGATCGCTCCTCCCCTCTCATCCGCCCATACACAACAGGTTGCAGTTTTTCGTGTATTCAGCCGGGCCATCTCCAAAATCAAAAAGGGCCAGGGGAGAACCCTGCTTAGTAGAATCACGATAATCCGAGATAATTGGGACAAACTACCTCGGATACGAATAAACTCTGATAATACCGAGATTTAATATTAATGGGTTACAAAACTTGACGATAATTAGCTGCATTAATGTAAAGACAAGTGTTCATTTAATACATACATTACAAAACAATGCATGCATATATAATTATATCGATAAGATAAACAAAAATTTTAAATTAGTTTTTTTATTTTTTTTTATTTTATTTTTATTTTTTTTTTTATTTTTTATTTTTTTACACAGAAATCTTTTTATAAATTTCTTTTTAGATTGATTGCATGCATAGGGTCAGTTGACCCAGAGCCTTGGTTAACTGCAATTCTACTGTATGTGATAATTAATCATCTTGATAAGCCAAATGGTTCAGATTATTGTAAGTCTTAATTTTAGAGAAAACAAGCTTTGAAAAAAACTGAATTCTTACATCATCCGTGTCTTTAACCCTAAGAATTTGTTCCCGAAGATCTTGAAGATCATTAAATGTTGATTGTGCTGTTATTGAATAAACCAAAACAAAGCCTTGTCCATTTTTCATATATAGATCCCTCATGGCTGTGAATTGTTCCTTTAAAAATTATATCAGTAATTAATTACACAAATAGAAAAAATATTGGTAATTTTACTAAGTTAAAATTTAAAAAAAAAAATACAAATATAATTATCACTCACTGTTCCTGCTGTGTCTAATATTTCTAACATACATTGTTGCCCATCAACTTCAACTTGCTAAGTGAAAAAACAAAAACAATTATTATTAAGAGATTGGAATTATAAAATATAAAATCTTTTTAAAAATAATTTTAAATTTCATACTTTTCTGTAGCTATCTTCTATTGTGGGATCATATTTCTCTACGAATATACCTTGGACAAATTGAACAGTCTGAAATGGGGGAAGAAAAAATAAATTACCGTATTTTTCAGTAGTAAGGCCACGGCTCCTCTATTAAAACAGTGAAAATTTTTTTGTATGCGGCCTCTCAGTCACTGCAGCGTAACTATCAGAGATTTTCCCAAAGTTTAAAATACAGGGTGGTTATAATTATAGTGACACCATTTAGACCCTTCTAGCATTCGTTCTGGTAATCAGATTTTGATGAAACTTGAGATATATGTTAAACAGACCATGGGGAAAAGAATTTTGCAATAAAAAAAAATTACTTCACATTTTGACCGCTACATCAAAATATGGCGCATTTGATGAATAATAACAAAAACAAGTTAGAAGCAGAGAAATTTATAAAATCAGAGCATTTGTTCAATGTGCATTCCATTTGTGTCAATGACATGTTCAAAGCGCATTATTGCAAGTTCCACAGTAGAGCGAAGGGTTTCCTGAGGAATCGCTGTGATATGGCATGTTATGCTTGCTTTCAATTCTTCCTCTAAAGACATTATCTTTCAAACATCCCCACAACCAGAAGTCACAAGGATTTAAGTCCAGTGAACGAAGAGGCCATGCAATTGGAAAAGTTGTCGAAATCACCCGATCATCTCCAAAATGAGCACGAAGTAGTTCCTTCACTTGTCGTGCAATGTAGGGTGTTGCATCCTCTTGCATAAAGACAGTAGTGTCTAAACATTGTCTTTCTTGTAAAGCAGGAATGACTTTCTGCTGCAGAAGTTCGCAGTAACGAGCACCAGTGATTGAACATCTTTTAGTGCCTTGAGGAGTGTTCTCTTCAAAGAAAAAGGGGCCAAGAATGAAATGTGAAGTGAATCCGCACCATACAATCACAAAATCAGAGTGCAAAAGCTTTTCATGCACAACCATCGGCTTTTCAGTACCCCAGATGCGACAGTTTTGAGCATTCACTGCTCCGTCTAGTGTGAAATACGCTTCATCTGACCACAAAATGCTCCATGGCCATGCATTATCGACGGCTATTCTAGCCAGAAACTGGCAAGCAAAATCCGTGCGTTTTTCCGGATCTTCATGAAGCAACTTCTGAACCACCTGGATCTTGTATGGATATCACTTTAAAATGTAACGCAAAACTTTTTTTAGTAGACCACGGAATAGACAAATCACGTGATACGGCTCGAGCACTTGCTGAAGAAAGTTGGGAACTTGAAGCACTCCCCACTACAGCGGCAGCGTCTTCCACAGTCTCATTTGCAATTCGTTTCCGTCCTCTCCCTGGCAGCACACCCAACTCACCAGTTTCTTCAAATTTCTAAATCATCTTTTTTTAACCATTAATGGACATAGGCCCATTTTGCAAGTTTTTCAAACATCAATATTCTCTTAGTGCAGCAGAAGCATTATTGCAGTTCTGGTAAAACAACTTCACCAATAAAGCTCGATCCTTTTTAGCTAAAGCCATCGTGAAGAATGACTTTACATTTAATTTCACTGTCATTTTAAAGCTTTTCTAATTTTACATCTCATTTGCATAACGTCTCTGAGTAAAAATTCTCAGAGTTTCTTACATGGCCAGCGCTATATTTTGACGTAGCGGTCTAAATGTGAACTAATTTTTTTTATTGCAAAATTCTTTTCCCCATGGTCTGTATAACATATATTTCAAGTTTCGTCAAAATCTGATTACCAGAACGGCTGCTAGAAGGGTCTAAATGGTGTCACTTTAATTATAACCACCCTGTAAATAAATAAATAATTTCTTCTACCCATGATTTTAGGCCTACTCCATATAGTTTCTCTTCAGTTTTAGCTTTAAGTAATCACCATGTATTCCATGTGTGGACAAGGGGGAGGGTAGTGTTTTATAGGTCGATTCAAGATAGGAATGCTACACCAGTTTTATAGCAACCATAAGCTAAAAATTATTCCTTGATTTATATTTATTGACGAATTCACATCCTATTAATAAGATTCACTCCGATAGCGATCGAGCATGAGCGTTCATCGACAGCGGCAGATTGAACCACCAGGACATCGAGAAAAATCCCAGTGTCTGGACAGATGGCCTTTACTTTCTCAGGCGCACGTTTGCCGATTTTTGCCAGTACTTGCCCGGTACGATTTCGATCGCCAGTCCACTCATGTTCATCGTTCAACGTGAGCACTGCATCTGAAAATGACAGAGCGCTCGTCATTGGCGCATCTAAAAACTTCCCGCTCTCAGCGTCGGTTAGTGAACGCTCACGACCAAAATGATCTTCTTTCAAATCTGATCATTTTCAAGAGCGCCTGATCACTTTCGCTTTGCAATAATGGCCCACCTCGAAGTCTATTCCCAATGCGGTTTATAGTTTCTGTAATGAACCTGAAGGCACAGAACAGGGCAAGATATATGGTTAGGGGTGAAGGAGTAGAAGATAAAAGCGAAGATTGTTTTGTGTCCTCTCACGCGTGGGTGGGGTACCTGAAGCAGGACCCACCTCCAACTAGACTCGTAGGGACGGTTGTATGAACTCGCGGAGGGGAGGTGGCACTTAGCCAAAGAACAGGCGCAGTGAATGTTGCAAACTAAATATTTTAATACACAATATAATTATTCACAGTACAAATCATATAAACAAATTATATTGGGGCCCCAAAACATTAACAGTAATTAGTCAACAATATGCATCAGACACAAATATTTCTCTTAACTGGGCAGACTGACACTAAATGTATAGTCCAGCCACTATCTGCTTCACTTGCTGGCACATATGCTTTGCAGCTAGAGGCAATCAAGAATCCACAAGCACATTCACACTGGTCAGCACTAATACTGGACACAACAACAAATGCAACCTAGATCGTGTGAGGGTGACACAGGAAGGCATCACACACTCCTTTATTAATATCCTGACCATCGGATTAGACCATTAAATGAGGCACCTAAAAAAGGGGAGGAGAGCTGTAACCCTTGACTAAGCCAATCTAACAGACACGATAGACAACGCCATTAACATACTAGGCACCCTTCACACATTTCTAGGGGCATAGCACACAAACCACCTTAACTGTCCTTACTATATTACAAGTGCTCCACCAGTTGAACTCATCAACACCTTGTGCTCTGCCTCAACAAACACAAGTGCTCAGCTCTGCACTTACATGATCCTAGGCACATAGCCAGGTAGCATAAAAGAAGCGTTAAATTTGACACATTGCAGGCATAACAACATGAGCACGTCTTTTATACAATAAAACAATGTTACTGCTCAAAAGCAACTCGTGGAACCAAGCAATTCTTGTTGCATGCAGGCAAGTCACCAAGAATGTTTTAATCCTGCTGTTGTTATGAAAGAACAACCAGATACAGGGAGACACACCTGAAAACGCAGGAACTACAGTTTATTCCAGTTTTATTCTTCCTGAATAACGATTAATTGTTTACAACACTTGAAGAGAAAAATAAACTGAACGTTTTCACCGATCATGTCAGGGTCTATCGGTGCGTTCTTATCTTGGCCGAACAAATGAACATCACGGAACATTTTATTGTCCCAGGGCGCTCGCACACAAAAGGAACACGAAAAACCGCTGTATCGAATGCATCATGCCTGAAGTGTTATGAACGAATGTGGAAAACGGGCTAGTCATAAGAAAAAAAATGCTAGATTTCCACCATTTCCATCGCCATAAACAAACTTTTTCCGTTCAACGAACTTGTTCAGATAAGACAAGAGACGTGCTTCTCTGCATGACACGCAAGACGCTCTCTCAACAAATGGCAAGCTGAATGTCTCTCATTTTTGTAAACAAATCTCAAGAAAAGCTGCAACAACAACGCCTCTGATATCATCTCTACCAGGGCAATTGTTGCAGTCTCCCCATTATTTAAAACTAATTAAAGTTTATTTTAACGGGAAACTACTCTACATTACGTTTTATATCCAACAACGAAACAAAAAAAACAAAAAAACAAACGCACATCAACCACATATGCAACTAAGCTCAAAGACGCCACACCCCTCAATTTACGCAAGACAAACTACAACAATCAAACAACGATCACCCACCAACTCACACAAACGGATGCCACAAACCATACAAACACTTAAATAAAACACAAACACACACTGACCCAGTCACAGTATTATATATTTTATTGTTTTAAATTTTTCTCTTAGGTTTTGAATTTTCTTTAAAGTTTCGTTTTTCTCGCACGTGCATTCTCATATGTAGATTTTTGCGTTTTAACACTCACATATTTGTCATAAAAGAATAAATGCATTGAAATCTAATAATTCGCCACCAGATTATAATATCAGACAATAAATTTTGACACTATGTCAGTGAGTGTCGTATGTGCCCGGCGGAAACTTCTAAGTGCATTGTGCAATATGTATTTTTTGGGGGTTGATGCTCTTTTGTTATATCCCCGTTGACATTGTTTTCGCAGGGATTATTATTTGTTAGTATCAAGTTATTTGCTATTATTTTTGTTGATTTTATTAGTACGTTACTAATGGTTGCTAATGACATTTTGGTTCTTTGTACTTATCCTTTCCTTTGTACTAATATAATTCATTTAATGGTGAAAAAATGTTTTCAGCAGGTTATTTCGTATAACAAATCTTATGAGACAAATCTGTTTAATTCTTTCTACTAAGCAAGCATATTGTACGGACCTATAAAATTATTCTTTTTTGTATATCTTTATAAATAAATAAATGTTTTCATATCGTTAGGTAGGTTTAAATGGGAACCGGACAAAATGCAGCTCAGGGTCTTGTATTATTTAATAATATCAAGTCTTTTCTTGTATGTCTTTTTAAATGAATATTTTACTTCTATAGAATGAGATACTCATTCGTGATGGGCGATATTTGACACCAGTATAGTGTATTAAAAATTTATTCATACACATCAAAATATTCTGTTCTGCTTTATGAGGGGACAAAAATTCTGTTTCGGGTAGTATCAAATATGAAAATCAACTGGTAATGGGTTGAGTATTTCTGACATTTTTCACTGTAGAGTTCTTTTTCAGAGTTTTCAATGATATGGACACTCTACCCGAATATCTGACATATATAGTGCATGGTGTAATTATGTAATTTAAAACATTAATGGGATTTCACTGCCGAAAACGTGGACCGTATAGAAAGCCATCTCTATACCAACCTAACCTAATGAAAATCATGATGGGCGATTAGGGATGTGCGATACTCATTTGCCGTTAGTCGAATAGACTAATCGAATAAAATTTTAGTAATTGGCGATTTTATTCGAATGGCTTGGAAATTTATTCGACTAAATCACAAAACGACTAATTTTTTAAAGAAATTAACAGTGTGTCTAGCAAAACGATTTCGTAAAATTCCCATACTTTTCCCAGTTGATCATGTAATTTTTCCTGATCACCAGGACAAAAAAAATTCTACTTTGATAGAATATCATTGACATTCTTCAAATTTTTCGTTCCAATTTCTCATTTTTTTCCTGACTTTGTAAAATTCTCTGATATTTTGTAAAATTCCCTGACTTTTCCCGGGGATGAGCTTTCGGATTGATTTAATGATGGAAACAAAAAACGCTGGAACAAATCGAAATAATCGAATAAAAAAATCCGATATTGTTACGACTATATGGAGTTGGAATTATTCGACTCTTCGATTGATATCGAAGAATATCGCACATCCCTATGGGCGATACTTTAGTATCACATATTTTAGAGTCATCGATACTCTCAGAATTTTCGCATTTGATACTATCCGATATTAGAATGTTTCTGTCTCCTCAAAACCAGGACAGAAACTTGATGTATATGGAATAAACTTTTAATACCACGATACTAATATCAAATATTGCCCATCACTAATGAGTATCTCATTTTATATAAATAAAATATTCATTTAAAAAGACATACAAGAAAAGACTTGATATTATTAAATAATACAAGACCCTGAGTTGCATTTTGCCCGGTTCCCATTTTAACCTACCTAACGATATGAAAACAAACGTTTATTTAAAAAGACATACAAAAAAGAATAATTTTATAGGTCCATACAATTTGCTTGCTTAGCAGAAAGAATTAAACAGATTTGTCTCAAAAGATTTGCTATACGAAATAACCTCCTGAAAACATTTTTTTCCCATTAAATGAATTATATTGCCGAAAACATCTCTTTACTTTTTCTCCGTCGGTTAAATTTCCGTTCGGTCATATGTCCGTTCGGTGTAATGTCCGTTCGGCCAAATGTCCATCAGTCAAATGTCCGTCGGCCAAATGACCAGGTACCGTAAAAGATAGACCACCTCCCCCATACCTTACTGGAATATTCAGATTTCTCAATTCCTGTAAGGTTTTCGAAAAAACAGGGTGTACTGCGACTTTTGACTCACCCTGTACATGCTTATCAAGAGAGAGGAAGAGCAGAATTAAAAAAACAATAATAATAAAACTTACAACTTTATCATGTCACAAGCTCATGAGACTCTACTGTTATTCATTCCAAAACATCTGATGGTTGATGTCTATATATTAACTTTGATATACAGTTGCTATTGTTGTGGTAATGCGCTTGTATCTCGAGATGACTTTGTTGTTAAAAAAAATTGCAATGTATATGTAGTTGGAATTTTTTCTCTTCGTATAATAAAAATGACTGTATTCCATTTTAAAAGTGATTGAACTTAGTTAATGAGTCCACGCATAATAACTGGTGGCAGAGCGTGGTTACCTGGTTCCAGAAGTCCGCTGGATAAACCTGAATATCTAGCTCAATGACTGCGAGTAATTAAAAGAGAACTATTCACTTGATGAAAGGTGATGGAGGCTTTTGGATTTGCTCGCATAGAACCGCTGACGATCAAGAACTATGGCGTCTGGAGCATGAAAATCATTGCATATCTAAAAGATAAACACCTCCATGATATTTTGATACAAAAAGAATCCCCAAGAGGAGAATCCGATGGGAAGCAAACTATTTGGAATGAATGGAGCAGAAAAAATGAAGTCAAAGCAATTATCATTTTATCTCTTTCAGATGACGAAGCAATGACTGTAAAGGGCATTACTAATACAAAGAAGCTATGGGAAAAGTTGAAAAAGAGACATGAAGGTGTGGAAACCCATCGAAGAACACAGCTGAAAATTGAACTCGCCCGAAAGGAGAAATCAGAGCGTGAATCTGTTTGATGAATATTTATTGAGAGCTCAGATGTTATCAAGTAAAATTCAAGAAATCGGTGGCAAAATTGACGAAAATGAGTTGATTGGTTACATCATAGAAGGCCTACCCAAGAAATACAGTGAGGCAGCCACGGCTATTTTTTCCAACGCAGGCATCACATACGACGTAATGCGAGAGACTTTACTTCGTTTTGACAGAAAATATGACACGAAAGAAATGGATGCAAAGGCTTAACAGGCAAGAGAATCATACAAAAAGATCAGATGTCATACTTGCAGAAAAATCGGTCATTTATCCCGAACCTGTTGGTTTAAGAAAAAGAAAAACAACACATATGACGAAAGGAGACAAAGTGACAGAAGTTCAAAAACTAATCGTCATAGAGAGGAAATTATGATGGCAACAGACAAGAAATGAATCTAAGATATAATGGTAGTAAAAGGAATTACAATGAATACTCAAGCACAATAGAAGAAAAGGAAATGTGGAGCTGGGTAGCATCGAAAAACGAAAATCTCGAAGAGAATGAAGACACCATTTGGATGTTGGATTCTGCACGTTCTTCCCACATGACGTCTCGAAAGGATTTGTTCAGTAATATGATGTCAGAAGATGTTATGATCGCAACGGCTGAGGATAAACGAACTATTCGAGCGGAAGCCAGAAGAATAGTGAAAGCAGTTACAAAGATTTGTGCCCTGAGCGCGTGGGTGGGGGGGGTGCCAAAAGGTACCCACAACGAAAATTCACACCTATGCGCGGCAGGAACGGGTTGTTTAGACTTGCGCGGGGAGGTGTAACTTGGGCAAGGAGCAGACGTACGTTAGAACAATAATAAACATTTTATTCAAATGTAGCATTAAATACAAATAAAATATATAACGATCTTTGGGGGTCCCACACTTAGTAGCAAAAATGATAATAACTCATTAATTAATAGACCAAATAATTATTACAGTTTAAAAACTACTGTAAATAACAACTACAGTCTTTTTGCGTCCTCTCATATGCTAATTCTGCCTCAGCTGGTGCATGAGTGGAAATATCTGACCAGAAAATACTTAACTTAATCCTAGAAACCCAATTACAGAGACAGGCACTTGTCACTGCTTGCACCCCGCTACTGTACCTCGAGACGAATAGAGGGTTCTCAGGAAGGTGTCGCGCTCTCCTTTACAAGGTTCCAAACCCCAGTGGCCCTTAAAACTGGCAGACCACAGGCTGGGGAACTAGGGGAGAGAGCAATAACCCCTTACGTAATACTAACTGACGCTGGGATGCCACACAATCATAACGATACATGATACACCCCCTACTCGCCTCTTGAAATTGTTACATTAACCAACATGGACTGACACGTCAGAGAGGGTTTTTCCATCATATGCTTCTCAAGATAACGCTTGATAAACTATATCAGATCCAGACTCATGCACCCAGCTTAGCCTCACAAATTCCGAACAAATTTCCGGATAGCATCACAAAGCAAACGAATATCGCTAAATTAAAACAGGAGAACAACACTTCGACAGAAGGTCACTTGACGTAACAGAAGCTCCTGATACTAATCAGCATTAGTGGGATTCAAGTATAAAGACCCATTAACATTATGTATGTTACAGCTGTTCAATGTGCAGTGTTCTCCCCAGAAAATTTTATCAGGTGGGCGATAAGCTAAAATAACCGGGCGGACAAAAATTAAAAACAAAAACAAATATAATATTATGCAGTGTTGTGCAGTTTTTCGTGTATTCTTCAACCGGGCGGACGCCAAAATCAGCCGGGCGGCATGCCCGTTAAAAAGGGCATGGGGAGAACGCTGATGTGCATATAAAAAAAAACACGACAACACTCGACGTTAGCTTTAAAACTTGAGAATGCACTTGATGAGAGCTGGTTTAAACGGGCAGAATAATAAATCTGTTCCGATGGGTTTAAACACGAGCTCACAAATGTTAAAAGGATCCCGAAATAAGAAAATAAATAGAGTTGATCTCACCAATTTATGCATGAAGGCACCGCCGACTTCTCATCTTAGCTGGTCACTAAAATAACAGCAGGTAGACAAGAGCAGGGTTCGCGCTAGGACAAAAAATCTAGGAGTCAATTTGACTCTCAAGCCTGAAAACTGCGAGTTAAATTTCAGAAGATGCAAGTCAAATTTTAAATTCTTTCTAATTTCTATATTTTTACGTGCAACCACAATCTCTGTAGTTGCTGCTATAGTTAATTGGAAATTTAAACAAGAGCGCAGGTGACAAAATGAAGTGAAGTTAAAATGTGGTGAGAAGGATATGGGCCGATGATATTCAAAATTTAAAAAGTCAATTTTGACTCACTGGTCAAAAAACCACGAGTCAGTTTTTAGCAAAAATGCCCATTTGACGCGTAAATTGCGAGTAAGCGCGAACCCTGCAAGAGAACATCGATCGCAGCTTTACACTAGTATCTAGTACAGAGGGTAGATTATCGCTTCGCGATAATCTGCGGCACCTACACCTACGAGGGAGTTTTGCACCATCCCAGTAAATATCGACTGCTACGAGATGACAGTAGCAGCCGGGACCGACGGCTTAACGTGCCCTCCGAAGCACGGGGGTTTCATGATGGAAGAGCTGCTGGCGGACAAACAAACCAGTGGCTGTACCAACTGCTGGAAAACCAGCTATGGTCACTTGGCAAATGGGTCAGACTAAAGTCCTCCAACAGCCGTGCCCCAAATAGCTGTCCCGCCAGCAGTGGCCCTCAAGCCCTGGTCGTCACCCAGCCAGCAGCTGGCCGCGCCTGAAGTTGCTGAACTCCATCGATTGGCAAGCCAACCGACGAGACAACCAGGCCACGGCCACCCCCGCAGTTTTACACTAGTGAAGCTCTAACGGAATGTTCCACTGGAGTTTTCGTCGATCTCATTGCAATCGGGACAGATAATATCAATTGATTATTATTCTAAACAGTTAGCAAATGCATCTGACCCATTCATTCGAAAATTATAATGTAAGCCAACTTTCTTCGAACATTGCTCGTTAACCAAAACGGGTGGGGGGGGACGAACTCTGCTGCAAGCGAGCATTCCTGCACAACACTCGTTGCCAAGAGCGACCTCTCTCTCTTTTTAACAAAAGTTCTCACTCAATGTCTCTGTTGGCAACTAAATTTCAGGAAAAGCTGCAACAACAATGCTTAGGTAAGATCAATGCCATTGTTGTTACAGCCTCTCAACCTTGCAATTACCGTTAACAATAACGGTTTAAAATAAATAAATAAAAAAAAAAAAAAAAAAAAAAAATCACTAAAAATTCTAACACCACAAATCATCAACAAATGAACACATATAAGCTCCACCACACGCAAACGCCTACACACCACCCAGACCACGCCCACAACATTCATGCTAAAACGATTCACAACACTGTGATTAACATAAACACACAGAAAACTCAGCTAAGAAAAATAATTAATTTACAACATACCCTACATAACGAAAAACACACACTGACACCAGTCACAGATTAATGAAAACACATGTGAAATTAAAACTAAATGAAGTATTGTACATTCCTAATTTACGTTGTAACTTGCTGTCCGTGCCGAAGCTTGTGAGTAATGGAAAAGAGGTCATCCTAAATGAAGACGGTGCCAGAATTATTGAGAAGAACACTAGAGCTTTGATAGCTGAAGGTAAAGTAGAAGACAATGCTTTCATTATCCATTTAACACCTAATAAAGTAAGAAATGAACTAGAAATGGAATAGTGCTTAAAGACTAAAGAATCTAACAGAATGCTATGGCATAAACGATTGGGGCATGTTAACCATAATTATCTAAATCTCATGTTCAATAAGCAGGTCGTAATAGGCTTGAACAATTTACATGGAAAAGAAGAAAAGTGTGAGATTTGTGCAAGAGCTAAACTAACAAGAACTCCATTTACAGAAGTTAAAGAGTCTACTGTATCGAGGGTACTGGAACGATTACATATAGATCTTTGTGGTCCTTTTAATCCAGAATCACTTGGCGGGAGTAAATACATGTCGACAATTGACCTTTATCATAAACTCTCGTTCTCACACACTTTCTTAGCCTTCGTAGCCTTGACTACCCACGTGACCACATAAAAAATGGCGTCCCTTGGTCGTGTTGTAAGCATTTATGATTTGAGTAAAATTCATTTTTTTACAATTTCCGTAGGTTTTTACTACTTTAAAGATTTTTATTATTATCTTTATTAATTTAACATACATTAACCTGAAATTTGCAAAATATAATTTTTTAAATGTTTGCTGATAACCTTTCATAATTTTAATTTCATAGTCATTTCCAAATTACCTATAAAATTATTTTTTAATGATATTTATTTCTTTACCCTCACTCTGACAATTGGGAATACAACAATATTTAAGCATAGCAATAAAAATTTTGAACAACAACAATTAAAACTTTCACTTACGATACAGTCAACAAATGATGTTAACACATCCAGTATCCGCCATTTGCATTTTGTAAAAAAATCAGTGACGTTTAGTGTCAACCAATCACAATACAGGGGATAAAGGTCAATTGTTGATGAGTTTAGTAGAAGGTATTTAAGAGATTTTGTAAAATGCAAGTCAGAAGTCCCCGAGAAGATAAAAGCTATCGTAGAGAGAAGAGAACTTGAGACTGGATTGAAAGTTCAAGCGAAGAGCAGACAATGGAGCCGAATTCTGCAATGATATTTTAGCGACATATTATCGTCAAAAAGATGTAAAGTCGGAGAAGACCACTGCTTATTCACCACAAAGCAACGGGATGCGGAAACAGCCAATAAAACGATATCTACAGCCAGAGGCTCGTTGATAGAAGGTGAATTACCAAAGAAATTCTGGGCAGAAGCAGCGTTAACTGCGGCCTATTTGCATAATATCATCCCCAACAAGAAAAGAGAAACAACACCTATGGAGATCTGGAAACGAAGAAAACCATCTATCGACACTTGAAAGTATTTGGCTGTAAAGTATTTTATCGAGTAGTTGGACGAATACAAAGTAAATTAGACGAAAGAGAAAAACCGTGTGCATTCACTGGCTATTCACATGAAAGAAAAGCTTACAGTGTACAATATAGAGCAGCAAAAGATTCTGGAAAGCAGAGATGTATTATTTATGGAAAACAAGAAAGGATATTCAAACAGATTTGATAGTGATGATGATGATGATGATGATGATGAAGATAATCAGATTGAGTTAGATTATTTACCGATTGCATCTGGCGAAGCTACAGAAGCTGAACCCAAAACCATAAATTTGGAAGACGATCATGAAGAAATCAATGTTTCAAGTGAAATGAGAACCAGTTCACAAAATGAAAGCCAAAGCAACATAAGTCAGAGTCAAGATGTTATCAACACTAGAAGAGGAAGAAAGAGAGGAGTGACCAAGGAAACGTTAGAAAAACAAACAGGATAGAGAGGAAAACTAAAGACGTCTTAGGAGAGCAAAACGTAAGAAGATCGTCACAGTATAGAAAACCCATCTAAAATATGCTACTAATAATAAATGTCTATGACATGATGTGACTAATAAGAGAGTTCCATTGCATAATCCTTTTTTTGGATTGAAATTTATTATCAATATGGCAATCATTCCTACTTTTATGTGAAGGATATGTGGTGGAACTCCTGATGGTGTCAATGAATTCAGCATTTCTATCGTGACTTGATTAGATATTTAGATATTTGATCATTTAGACCTGCTACCACTTAGTCATTACTTTTGAATGTAAAATTTTTTCATTCCATTCGAGCTATAATTTCGTTGTTCAATGTGAGAGCACCAATATTTGTTGAGCATAAGATTATTCAATCTGATAAATCATCAGATGAGAGTGATTGTACATCATCTCCAAAAATTGTAAAAATTATATCAATCTCAGGTGAGATAATCATTTCCAAATAGCTTATCTCGTTTAATCGGATTTTTTAGAACTCCATCTCTCAAGAAATTATCGATGCATCTCAGTCCATGTTTTGTTTACATTGTTACTTCATCGATGATTATAAGTTTTGATGATTCTAAAACATCTTTACCTTGAAGTGACGATGGCTTAAGTTTTGATGTTGAGTTTTCAAGCAATGGAACTGGCAACTTGAAACCGCTTTGACCTGTTCTACCTCCTTTTATGGGTGTTGAGGCAATTCCAGTTGTAGCACATGAGAAGACTCTTATATCCATTTCCTCGGATGAAATTCATTAAAAACTCTATAAAGATAGGTCCATCAAGATAAAATTGTGCACACCCACGCGTGCAAGCATACACAGAATTTTTAAATTCGGCTACATAAAACGTCTAGCTATAATCATTTCTGTGAATCCTAAAACAAAAGTCACAGTTACTGTCACCTTCGAACTACAGGACGACAGCGGCAGAAAGCACTACTATGAGCAGTGACCGCTTAGTAATACACACTGACGACTTATGTTCGCCTCCACTCGCACAATGACGGGCTGAAAGGGGTGTCCCTATCGTTTACATGCTAACATCATAAACAAGAAAGTTCTCACCAAGGAAGTCGTCTCATAGGCATGATGATTTCTTATCTTACAAGTTTATGCGTACAAGCAACTCTCGGATGAAAGGAACGCTGCATCGAAGTATTGCGCTATTTCCTTATGGGACCAACTCGAATCAGAGCGGTTATTTAACCTTATAACGCCGCTCGACAACTTTAAAACGCTTCATGGAATATTATAATTGCCATCAATATGTATAAGAAATACTAATTGGAACTGCGGCCCAGTGAAATCTTTCACAGTTATGGCGGCATTCCATACTCGTTTTTTCGAGAGCGTTCTCTCTTCACAATGACCAAAACGACAATGAACATAGATTCTCTACACAACACGCAGAGATTGTCATCTCTTCCCAGAAACTTAACCACAACAGAAGAAATCCTGACGTTTTTTACCCATTGTTGCAGCCTCCAAAACAGTTTTAAAACGACAACAATAACTTTAATGGTCTTAACCATCACTGAAACACAAGGTAAAATATTATATCTATTACTACACACATTTTAATTCTACACATGGGCCTAGTGTCAGGGCTTTCACCACGCAATGTTCCAAATATGCATACAGCAAGCAAATATCAAAGAAGGCAAAGAATAAATATAATTCCCCTTTTTTAATAGCAACAGCTATGCACGAAGCTGCTACACCCCCACAACTATCCTCCCGAACTTGACATTCCGGGATAATTTTTTTTTTATTTGGCGTATATGACTGTAAACAGGCCCCAACATCTAAACACATACTGACTACAGTCACATATGCCCCCCCCCCCCCTTTAAATTCAACAAGTTCTTTAGTAACAATTACCCACCTGGCTACCCGAATAATCCCACACCCTGCTGGAATTAGGGTAACTCACAAAACCCTAACTTACGGCCCTTATATCGCCATGACGCCTCGTTGGCCGCGGAAACCGGGCATAACTTCCTCAGTACTGGGTCGCACTTATATTCCACACATGTGGAAGGGTGACATCTGTGGATGCCTTTTCACACCCACTGATTCTCGACACTACAGCCTTTTCCTCTCTAACATAATCTGAGTCTGTTTGAGTCTCGCAATCCCACACCCATACCACATCCTTCTGTACCTAGTCGCACTCGGTGTTTGCGTCCACCATCTCAATCATGGTAGTACAACTGGCATCAACCCTCTCAACAAACTCCTCAACCGTACCCACGGCTATATCTCTTACCTCCGGGCTCCAATCTTGGTGTTCCACTAAGCGCCTTTACGGTTCCAACACACGCACGCAACTGCGTCCAATAACTTGCGTGTCCCGGTACCTCAATCCCTTAACTTGAATTCGATTACCGGACAGCTCTCTCATAACTTTGAATAGACCAAAGCGTACTCTAATACCTCCCCTCCGTCTAACAACCAATACAGAACACCTATATGCAGTGTTAAGCGGTTTTGTCGTTATTTTTACTTGTTTAACGCCGGAGTGCGCGCATCATTGTTTTTTTGTTACTTGTTTCCTCTCTCTCTCTCCTTGGCCTTGAATTGGAGATCAGCTAATGTGGTGCGAAGAGCACACTCTCTCTTATCCCGCCTGAATAAAACTGTTACACGCATTTACTCCACGTTGTCAGTAAGTTCTTGTTTGTAACAACAAATCCAGATCCATATGAACTTTTCTCCTTAACACAATGCGTTCGAATAATTTGCACGAGGTGTCTGATTCCTTGCAGGGGCTACCCCTTCTACCGAATCCATCCAAGTTGGTGACAGCCTCTCACTCACTGGGCTTTTAGCATCAGCATGCATGTCGCTATCAACCACTGTGACAGAAGAACATATGAATGGTATCCCCTCAAGCATATCAGTACCCAGAATGCATATCGTATGGCATATTAGAGAATGAATGCAGTAGGAAGTTGCAACGGGTTAATTCCCGCCCACGCAACTTGATGTCGAGGGTGACCTCCTGTGTAATGTGCATGCAGGAGCCATCCACGCCCCGCACCATTTTATCAACTTCGTGTGTACAGGTACCTGCAGCAATTGATGACACAACTTCGTGTCTAAGAATGACACTTGGGAGCCTGTATCCACCAACATGTCAATTAATTGCCCCTGCACAAGAACCCCGACTCAGTACAGTCAGTCCTGCTCCCGCTTACCGCTTAGAACTATGGGGGCCTCCTCCACTTAGGCAGCTTGGGTGGAGTCTGAACGCGCACGTTGCTGATGGCATTTTCTGGCATATGCCCCTGGGCGCCGCATTTAAAACAGCAATTATCTTTCTTTGTAGTACGTGGTTTCTCCCCCCTTTCCTTCAGCAGTTTCTCCATCAATTGCCTTAATTCCACAATATCTTTTTTTACAGGAGCATTCTCCCTCCTTGGACTGTACCCAATTGCCGGCACACCCCCTCTCCTTTCCCTTGGGCTGCGACCCAGCTTCATCCTCTTCGTCAGTTAATGAAGCAGCACGAGCACCCAGCTTCGCCCCACTTGATTCGCCATGTTGCCCACGCTCGATCTCCTCCGATTCAAGGGCGCATCTGATGGCCTTATCAAACGTTTTTGGCGCTTTAGCGGCTAGGAGCTTCTTATGGGGTGTCAACGACCCTCGTCGAAAATGTTGCAACAAAAGCTGCTCCCTGGACGCCTCCATGCCAGGGTTGTCCAGAAGGAATCGGTCCATTGCGACTGGCAAAATCCATAACCAATTACTTCCGGCGTTGGGCAACATCATATAATTCCTTACCAAAATCCCGTTCCATCTTTACTTTTGCCAAAAATTTGTCCTAACCGTGAACAGAACAACGGGTAGCTGTCTGCAACAATAAGCTCCAACTCAGCAGTTCTACATGCCGCATTATCCTTTAATTTGGCTTTAGCGATGGTCAACTTTATTTCGCCGTACCAATGCCCTAATGCTCTTATGCTTTCAATCGCTTTCAAGAATCCGGTGACGCTTATTCCAGTTCCATCACCTGAAAACACTGGGACTGTTTCAGTGAACCCGGCCATTTTCGGTTCTGGGGCCTCCCCACATTTTCCCCAGCAGCACAGTCGTCCGGCATTATGCTGCTATGCTACTTCCATAACAAAAACCACAGAACCCCTACACTATACCCAAAATGAACAACTATCAGATTCAATGCTCCCTGCTTGGATGCAGCAAATGTCCTGCACCGTTGGACTGCAAATCCCTGTTCGGGCACCATATGTGCACGCCCACGCGCGTGGGAGGGGCCTACTTATAGGCCCAACTGAATACCAACTCCGCACAAGGTGGGGTACGGGGTCTCGGAACTTGCTTAGGCTGCGTAATTCAAACAAGAAACACACAAATAAGAGGTGACTCTTATTTATTCGTACAAAAATTAATTGCATACAGTCATGTAAACAAGCCAAAAAATATCGCATATATAATCAGTAATCTTTTTAACAACCCTCGAAATAATTGGTAAAAGCTAAAACTACATAAAACATTTAATGACAAAACAAAACCCCAAGCTAAAAGAAAGACTTCATGAACAATTAAGCAACAGTTTCACTATTAAACATTAAAAGGGCCCCAGGGCATTCCCTCTAACCACATTTGTCAATATTTCCTTAATACTAGCATGGACACTTAGTATCGCTAATTTGCTACAATCCGCACGTAAGTTTCCCATGTTAAACCAACACCCTGTTGCATGGGATAGAGCTGATGCTCACTGCCACTTTTTTTCGTGCGGTGACACCAACGATTCTGCGCCTTCCATAAGCATGCTGCTTTGCGCTCCATTGGTCAACACGAGCGGGAGAAGAACGCATCGTGCTTTTCTGTTATCACTCCCAGTCACACATTGAATGTGGTTATTAGGAGCTGATAAAAGCACGGGGAGAAAGGCTGTAACCCCCAAATTTCTCAATCCTTTCACGCCAGTGACACTTAGCATCCACCCCTTGCGCTACCTCACGCTAAACTGCAGCGCTTATGCTGTGACTCCGCTAAAAGAAAGCGTGTCACCAAAACGAGGCGCCGGCAGTGAACACGTGCACACACTATTGCAAGCATAAACAGAATTTTTACGTTCAGCTACATAAAACATCTAGTTATAATCATTTCTGTGAATCCTAAAACAAAAGTCACAGTTACTGTCACTTCGAATACAGGATGACAACAGCAGAAAGCACTGCTATGAGCGGTGACCGCTTAGTAATATGCCCTGACAACATACGTTCGCCTCCACTCACACAATGACGGACTGAAAGGGGTGTCCCTATCGTTTACATGCTCACATCATAAACAAGAAAGGTCTCACCAAGGAAGTCGTCTCATAGGCATGATGATTTCTTATCTTAGAAGTTTATGCGTACAAAAAATTCTTGGATGAAAGGAATGCTACATCAAAGTATTGCGCTATTTCCTTATGGAACCAAATCGAGTCAGAAAGGTTATTTAACCTTATAACGCCGCTCGACAACTTTAAAACGCTTCATGGAATATCAAAATTGCCATCAATATGTATTAGAAATACTAATTGGAACTGCGGCCCAGTGAAATCTTTCATCGTTATGGCGGCATTCCATACTCGTTTTTTCGAGAGCGTTCTCTCTTCACAACGACCAAATCGACAATGAACATAGATTCTCTACACAACACGCAGAGATTGTCATCTCTTCCCAGAAACTTAATAACCGCAACAGAAGAAATCGTGAAGTTTTTTACCCATTGGTGCAGCCTTCAAAACAGTTTTAAAACGACTAACTTTAACGGTCTTAACCATCACTGAAACACAAGGGGAAATATCATAACTATTACTGCACAAATTTTAATTCTACACATGGGCTAATGTCAGGGCTCACCATGCAAAGTTCCAAATACGCTTACAGCATGCAAATATCAAAGAAGGCAAAGAATAAACATAATTCCCCTTTTTTAATAGCAACAGCTATACAACTGCGGCCTATACGAAGCTGCCACACCCCCACAACTATCCTCCCGAACTTGACATTCCGGGATAATTTTTTTTTTTACTTGGCGTATACAACTGTAAACAGGCCCCCACAACTAAACACACACCGACTACAGTCACAAAATAATCGAATTGTGTATTTTCACCATAAACTGAATGAGTGATCCTTTCAAAAGTAGCTTTGTCGAGTATTTAAAATTGGAATGAGTCGTTCTGCTTCTCTTCTTTCTTCAGTTGGATTAAAAATTACTAACTCAATTGGCTGCCCAGTTGGCTCTGGCAGATTGAAAGAAGTGCAATTAAGACTATGATGCTTGAGAACTGAAGAAATGTCGTGAAGAGAATAATTGAATGCACCATTTTCATCATGATCTCTCAAATAATCGATTGACATTGGTTGTTTGTATTAGTCCCATGAATCTTTTGCATTTGGTGGTGAACAAAATACGCAGATAAAAGAAAATAACTGTCTAAGTTGAAATGGTATGTTGACGACAATAGCTTCTCGTATACATTTTTCCCATCTTTCGTCGTAATAAAAAATGCCTCGTTGTCTTGTTGCTTCAACAAAAGTTTAACACAGTACTCCATCAACAGTTCTTAAATCTTCAAATGATTTTGCTCCAGGAACATGACGTAAAAGAATACAAAGACAGAATAATTTTTGTTGAGCTAGATTAAAAATGTACATTCGTGCAATTGTATTAACATTTTCACGTCTTTGAGCTTAAAAATATTAACATTTTACTATTGAAATTTTCAAAAAAAGGCTATAATTTTGTAATGAAAAATCTGATTGACACCATTTATATCTCGGTGAATAGAGCTAATTACAAGCTACATTTCACTTTTTATTTTGTCGAGATACCTTAAAAAAATTCCTTTTAAATTGAAAAAATGTGAAGAATTTGGCATAAAATCGACAATACTGACCAAACCTGAAGTCAATTTTTTTTAAGTTATATGTATTTTTGTTGTCTATTATCGACCTATAGAGCAATTTTTGTTTCATCAAGATAACGCTTATAGTTTGGTCAGAAATTAGGGAAAGTCAATGATGACGGACAGAATAACGTTTTTAGTAGACCCCAACATGCGCTCCTTGGGTCACACGGAGGATATCCAGCCGATAATCAATTTCTTGCCATGTTCTTTTGAGCATATCGACATCCACCTTGTTTATAGCAACCATGATTCGGCATTTCAAATCCGTAATGCCCTTAACCTTTTTCTTGAACACCTGGTCCTGCGCGAACCCCCACAAGAAAAAGTCCAGTGGCGTAATGTCGGGCGACCGAGGAGGCCAAGAGATAAATCCATCTCTTCCCATCCAACGACATGGAAATTTTTTGTCCAAAGCGACTTGAACAATTATCTCCTGTGTGGTGGTGCTCCATCCTGTTGGAAGAGAATATCAGGCTGTAGTTCATCTAACTGCGGGAATACAAAATTCTGCAGCATGTCCATATACATAAAAGAAGTAACGGTTGGTTCCGCAAAGAAGAAAGATCCTAGTAAGTGATCGTGCATAAGCCCGCACCAGACACTGGCTTTTGGGCTGTCTCTTTCCATTTCAAGGACACAGTGGCGGTTATCATATCTGGAAACGTGGAATGTCGCCTCGTCGGAAAACAATACGCTGAAGAAAATCTCTTCAATAACATATCGTCTTCAATCCTGTTTAACATGTAAACAGGAAACTTCATAAGTTTCGGTTTGCCCTCTGGTTGGATAGCTTGTACAAGCTGAATCTTATATGGATACAATTGTAGCATCTTATGTATCGTGGATTTAGGCAATCCCAATTCTCTGGAAACTGTCCTCATCGATGTTCTAGGGCTCCGATCAAACCCTCTCTAACTCTTTCCACATCGCTATGCATGGGCAGCCTGAACTTTTTTTTTGCATAACACGCTGCCAGTTTCCAAAAATAAAACTCCAGAAAGCCCCCTTCATGATAAGTAGAGTGGCAATATAAGTTGTTTTGTTGCCAAGATATAGCCTTTCAAATTTGATATATTCATGACTGTGGGATACAGAAGCATCTCTTTTCTCCCTGCATTTTTCTTTATGTTGTTATTTAACTTGGACAGAAGCATGATAGAATCCACATATATGCACATCTTTCTGTTAGATGGCCTTTAAGGCTGACCAAAGAAGGGGGAACCATACTGGATATGCATTTCGGCTACCAAGTGGCCATCTTCAGCGATGAGAGACAAAGTCAAGTTTTACTTTGAACGATGATTTGACTTTTGTCTCTCATCGCTGAAGATGGCTACTTAGTAGCCGAAATAGTATTCAGTATTTCAATTCTCTTTGTGGATTAAAGATTTCCCCCTTTTTGGTTGTTCCATTCCACTGTTTTTGCTTAATTAATTTAAGGCTGGGACAATATAAATCTTAGGCAGCTTTCTTGAATGAACAAATTTCTGTTGTGGAGAACAACAATGAGCTTTCCAACGATATCTTTACAATAGCGTCAAAAAGACATCT
This sequence comes from Rhysida immarginata, assembly GCA_023313115.1. Classification (NCBI taxonomy): domain Eukaryota; kingdom Metazoa; phylum Arthropoda; class Chilopoda; order Scolopendromorpha; family Scolopendridae; genus Rhysida; species Rhysida immarginata. The sequence goes on from JAHWFO010030049.1 coordinate 586,365, forward strand.
CATTTTTCATTTGAAAGGAAAATAATAAAATAATGTGAAATAACAAAAAGAATGATTTCTATATGAAAGAAATTGAATTTTTGAAGATGTTTGTTGCGATGTCACACTTATGTAAAGTCCCCCACGTCATGCTGTGTCACTTTTCATACCCCCCCCCCCCCCAACAGTGTGACCTATTTCTTGAACATCTAAATGCATATAAACATCTTGTGACTATAATTCAGTTAAATATTGACAAGAAATGATGGTAAACACAATACATGTTATCTATTAATTTTAAAACACTTGCATCATTTTACTAGAGAGAAGGTTTTGCATGGGAGGAGGGGTCACATTTGCTAATTTGATACCTGCCTTTAATGATCCAATAGCAGCTCCAAATGCTACACATGTTCTCATACACTTGAAATAAAGTTAAATGCTGCCTAAACTGAAGGTACTGTTATATACTTTTCCACACAGCCACTTATCTGTATGGTCCCTTAGTTTTCAGAAAGCAGTAAACGAGGAATTGCTTTCTTCTCTTGCAAATGGAAGATCAATAACGAAAGAAGGTGTGAAGCTGCACCCAAACTTAACTTTGGCTGATGAAAGAGGCCTTCCAAAAACACTCATAGGTTCTATAACCCAAATGCAGAAGTTATGTTTATATTTCCATAAAGTGTTTCATCAGTTCATAAAACATCCAACAGCCAGTTTGTATCATCTTAAATATGCTGGAAAACCCAATGTGCAAAATCTTATCACGCTTCATAAAACCACAGTTGAATTTTATAGGGATATGTCTTCAATCTAATCCTTAGTGATATTCACACAGTTCCATACTAAAATACCATTTCGTCGTGAAACTTCATGAATACAGGCCTCGCTAGTGTCGATTATGGGTCTTATGTAGGCGACCTTGAAGCAACACGACTGAGGAGACGAACTGTGGTGAAAAATCTGTAAAGGAAAGAGAAACGAATGGCATATCTTACATGAGTGAAGCATACGAGAGAGAGAGAGAGAGAGAGAGAGAGAGAGAGAGAGAGAGAGAGAGCAGTCCGGCAAGCTAAAGAGGTCATTACAGCAAGATCTGTTAGATTATTTTGTGACGATCATGTTATCTGTGCGTAAACATAGTTTTCTGCTAATAGAAAACTCTTATATAAAAATATTACAAACGAGGAAGAAAAAAAGAAATTTTAAAATTTTCATTCTATTGTATATTTTATTTTATTTCTCTGCCTCGAGAAACTGATGCCAAGTCAACAAGGCATTTTTGGAATTTAGGGGCTTGTTTTTATTTGTGAAGGATTAATTAAGATAAATAAACCTCCCCTTTGAGAAATCAAAAAAAATCAGCCTTTGAAAAAATCCTGGAAATGGCTAGGTGCATTCTAGTCTATTCTAAATAAATAATATGGGGGGGGGGGGCCTGGTGAGCTTTCACTGAACACTAACTTCAGGGAAATTAAACATCAGGCACGGCTAGTCACTGGATGGGCGACCATCAGTGAGACACGATCTTCACCCCCTGCCCCCCTGGCTTCTGCGACCATCTTACAGCAGTCGTTAATCCAGGTCCATCCAAGGACCCGACTCGTCGGCCTCTGGCCATACAGGCCCTGGATGGACGTATTGGATTACAATATACAAATTAAAAAATTAAATTAAAAAAATTAAAGTAATTAAAATTAAATTAATAATAAGGACCCTCCCCAAGGTCTCAAGTATAGATCTAATATCAACCTTATAATTATTACAGTCAGAAGTAAATTTTTGCAAATTACTGTAATAAAGGTGCCTTCGTAGTAATTTTTTAAACATCAGTTTAATGAATTTTTCAAGTACAAATTTGTTGCAATTTCGAGCTTATTCACAATTTTTCTATTTTCATTTCATGTAATTTATTTTTTAATTTTCATATAAGGTGGTTAAAGAGATGATTATGGTAATCTATTGCTTTGATTCCACAGATTTGGTCTTACCTGTATGCAGGAAATCAACTTTCACTCTGCCATTATGGCTGGCACCATTAGTTTGTTCTTTTCGAACCCGCCTCGAATCTTGCAGCTAAGATTTGCTACGTAAGACACCTTTGCATAAATAATGGCCTTTATATTTTCACTTGCAATCCGCTTCGCTTCAAGTTCACTCACTTGAGACACAGGATTGGGTACAACCTCTTACATGAACGCACCAGATATTTCGCGTTTTCCCGCTTCAGATTTTTCATCATTTACTTCAGTGCCAAATAAGACATTGGTTCTTTTCAGCTTTGAACACCTTACATTTGACAAAACGAGAGCAAAATTGCACTTCCAAATTGCGAGTGCTTAAAAACAGCTTAACAATCAGTTCTTTATCACATAAAGACAACATATTTATGGCATGTAACAGTAGCACCAATGTTTAAATAATGCCATTCAGTTGCTGTCAGACACGTAAGAATCCATATGATGGCAAGAAATAGCACAGTTCTAGTATTAAATTTCTTCATTAGGAACCAAAAATCACATTGTCATTTCTCTGCAACGACTAAGATCACTGCAGATACTTTGTGATTTATTGAATCACCTGAATTAAGCTTCGTTTAGGCAGCCATTTAGCTTCGATCAAGTGTACAAAGAACATATATTATCACCCTTGTCAGTACCGAATCCAGTAATTTTATTGTACTGCTTTCTAAAAAAATAACGAAGTCAAAAACTTAATAAATAAGGGTACACTTACCAAGGCACTTTTTCCTACACCACCACTACCTAAAACTACTATTTTGTACTCGCGCATTGTTGAAGGAATGACTGAAATGGTATTCAAGAACACCTAAAGTAAAGGAAAAAGAAATTAAAAATTTCATCATTAAGAGAAAAGCAAGTTCAAGAGGACCCCAAGTCCATGGAGAATGTTTCAAGAGTTATCGCAGATAACCTGCTGATCATATATCGGGGTCAATTGCAAAGA
>JAHWFO010030049.1:594310-606801 GCA_023313115.1 Rhysida immarginata
CTATTTAACCCTCAGTGATCATCTAATGATTTATGTTGCTTGACTGAATCCAAAATTAAAAGCAAGAAATTAGAAGACAATCATGCTGGTATCTAATTTCCGGTTTAGCAGGGGCATTTGGAAGAGCAAACATTCCCGTGAGAAAGCAGCAAGAGAAGAAAAATCCACGAAATGAACTAAAATAAGCGCCAGGGCGGTTATTGAAGGTCCGGCGCTTATTTGCAAAAATTCAGCGGACCCCCAGGCGCTTAATGCAGGCGGGCCAGTATTTCAGGTCCGGCGCTAAATACAGTATTTACGGTATACTACAAATAAACAGTAAATAGCTAGTTTAGATACTTTTTCTCACTTTGGAAAACAAAATTAGAAATGCTTAGACAGGTTTCTTTATTTTAATGACAAATTAAAATCTTGATATTCTACTTTTAATGTGAAAAAACAAACACGTATAAAAAAACAAAATAAATATAAAGTCACCAATTTTAGAAAACCATCTTGTGAATAGATGGAAATAAAAAATCAATTAAAAACCAAATTACCTTATACGAAAATATTAAAAATTATACAAGCCATAAATCTATGTTTTACCAACAGTCGATTAAAATTCAATAGAAAAATTTATTCACAAACTGATGGCTTACCCATTATCACCGATTCTTTCCAACATCTATTTAAATAACATTTAACACAATTTACTAAACAAGTCACAACACAACACATAAAAATATGGATGAGATATGTACATTCATAGTCATTACAAACAAACCAAAGGAAATATTAATACAACTATTAGAAGAAAGATATCCTTTAAGATTAACACACCATAACATGATCAACAACCATTATCACATTTTTAGATTTAAACATTATAAAAAATGAATATAATCTGGATTTTGAAATATATGAAAAAACCAACAAAAGTAAACAACATACCACATTACTCATCACAATAACCTAGACACCAAAAAATTAACACTATTAAACAATATATACAAAAAATAAAAAATCTTACATCCCCGAAATAAATTCCTACAAATTTAAAAAAGCTTAAATTGAATCTAATAAAAACAAATATCCAATAATGTTTAACGTTGCTTTGCAGTACAATGTATCGGAATTTAGCAATCCCGACCGGTTTTGCCTTTCTTTCCTGGCTTTATCAAGGGTACAAAAAAAAAAATAAAAGCCGGGAAAGAAAGGCAACACCGGTCGGGGTCACTAAATTCCAATATAATGTACTGCAAGGCAACATTAAACATTATTAAAAAAGACAGTACAGAAAACCCAAATTTTCTGAATATCCAATAACATTAATAGACAAAATTTTAATAGGTACATTTTGCAAACAATACAACAAAAAATAAACCAAATCAACAAGAACAACAAAAAAAGATATTCAATACAATAACAATGTTTTCCACAACAGAAAAAATATTAGAACAAATACCAAACAAAAATCACACAAAAAATAACAAATAACATAACAAAAACATTAATAACCACCACCAACCTAAAAATAACAAACAACCAAAATAACACAAACATCGATTTCAAAGATATACCGTTAAGAAAAATGGAGCATTACAAACATAATTTACCAAATGCCATGTAAAAATTGTGAACATATCTACACAGGTCAACTAAAAGACAACTACAAATAAGAATAAAAGAACATGAAAGAGCACTTCGCCACAAAGACTAAAACAACCATTTAGTTAACCATTGTATCAATAAAAACCACACAACAGATTGGAGTAACAACAACAACAAAAAAAGAAGTAATTAAAGAAATTACAAATATCATAACAAATAAGAAAAATCTAGCCAAACCAACAATAGAAATAAACAATAAATGGACACTACTTTTAAACAACTGCTTGTCCATCTATTCAATATGATTTCTACTCCTTTGATTTTAAAAATGCAGACTACGATTATCTTAATACAGTCTTAAGCCATATTGACTGGTGTCTTCTTGATCAGCTGGATTTGCAAACAGCCGTTGATCACTTCTATGGGCTGCTATATTCTATAATTAATGAACTTGTTCCCAGAAAGAGAATCTGTAACGTGATTAACACTTTTCCAAGATGGTTCACACAAGAGTTAAGGAAATTAATCTGTGAGAAGAAGGATGCTCATCGTAAATACAAATCTTCCCATCTAATAAGAGACTATCTAAGCTTCTCTGTTCTTAGCTCCAAATGTAAAGCTTGTAATGAAATTTGTTAAAATCAGTAATATTTCATCAGTGGAAACGTCCATTGTAAGCAATGTCAGGTCTTTTTGGGGATACATCAATGTTAAGAAATCTGATAATGACTTGCCCTCATCCATGTTTTACAACAGTGCTATTGAGAACAATCCATTGGGCATTTCTAATCTTTTGCAAATACAGTCAAATCCCATTATAACGAATTCCATTGTAATGAAGTTTCGCTGCGGTCCCGGCAAAAATCCTATTCATTTAATGTTATTCCGATCCCGCTATAACAAAATCTTTATAACGAAGTTTTCAATGTAACGAAGCAAATTTTTGGTCCCCACAACATTATAATTTCATTATAACGAAAGTTTATTTAGAAGTTGCACATTACGTAAGTGACAAATCGAATCTGTAAAAATCAGCAAATTAAAAATAGACGCTCTTGTTAGTAAGACACGAATTATTTTAGGCCTACAAACAAAACGATTTGAAGATCACGTTTCTATTCGAACAAATATTTTTAAGAAATACAATTTTGTTTTGAAACATCTTATTCATCATTATTTTAATTACTGTGTACATGTAATGTATTGTTATCAATATTTTGTGGGAATTTAAATCAATAAACGGTAGTATAACAATAGCATTCCGGTAGTTCCGTGTGTAAATGGCACATGGTTTTGTTACACTAGTAATTCTTCAAAAAATACGGTGTGTGAAATTCAATTATTTTAATACGTGCAACACAGTACTATAAAATTCGAACTAAATCCACGATGTTTAATATTAAACAGAAGGAAAAACTTAAAGAATTGCATTAAAATGGAGCTATTTTAGTCACGTGAAATGGAACTATTTTATTCGCGTAATGTCACGAAGGATGCAAACAAGACTCTCAGTGCATGGCACTCCGTAGTTAGAGGATGCCATGCTCAATGTAACGCTTTTATCATAATTACGTTAAACTTGGCATTAAACTAGTTTAAATATCTGAAAACAAGAACCATTAAAAGATATAAACTTTGTCATGTTCAATTTATTTACCGAAATTATGCACACAGATTACTATTTATAGCAGCAAAGACTTAACAGCGAAAGTACAACCTCCGTTTTTAATCTTGATTTCCGGTAAGGATGAACCATTACAGATTATTTCACAATCCTAACACTACTGTACATTTAAAACGCTAATGTTGATTGATATTTGCCGTAATTACGGATAAAACATTAAAAAATGTATATTCTCGGTTTAAAATAAGCTATTTTTCATTTATTCTCAAACAATTTTTATTATTATTTATTTATTTATTAAAGAAAAAAAAAAATTAAGACACCACCGGGAACAGGTATGGCCAATGACCGACAAGTAAGCACCCGGTGGATTACAGGAACAATAAACTAAAGAAATACGTACAAATTTACATAAAGAATACAGGCAAAATCCAAAAATAAAAAAATAAAAAAATAAAAAAAACAAAAAAAAAAAACAAGATGGTAAAAACAAACCAATACCAATGAAAGAAAATAAAAATAATACTTAAAAACTATCAAAGAAATTAACGGGAAAAAAACAAAAAACAAATAGCTAAAATTATATAAACAATATAATTAACTGACCTTGTCGAACTGTCGATACTTGTGCACAGATGAAGGGCGGATACCACTTTTCCACAAAAAGAGATTTTAATCCTCATAGATGTATACATTTCGGCTACTAAGTAGCCATCTTCAGTATGAATCAAATAACAACACAATTTGTACAAGTATTTATGAGAGAAATAAACCAATCAGAGAGATTTTCCAAAATTTAAAAGTCTAACAACCAAACTTAGAACCCGATTGGCTCTAAAACCGCGGACTTAGTAGAGAGCTAAGTTCCTCCTGGATCAGAATTGGAATATAGTTATTTTACAAAGTTTAATATGGGTTTCCATACTGTTAAATCTAAAGGTCCATTATCATGATTCATTAGTTTGTCTCCTTGATTCTTTAAATCTCTTTTTGTGGAAAAGTGGTATCCGCCCTTCATCTGTGTAAAAAACAAATGATAAAATAATAAAAAAATATTAAAAAAATGAATAAAATAAAAATAAAAAGGCCTGAAAACAAAAAACAATTCGCTAAAAATAATTAATAATGGGTTGACGATGAAATTATCCTAAGATCTCAGAAAAAACAAACCGCTTTAAGTTCCGGCGAAAAGAAGAAGAATACGGAGCAAGTACGCGAAGGTTTGAAGGTAGCGAGGCCCAAATTCTAATTCCAAAATGAGATAAGCAGTTATTACGGTAATTTCTTTTAGCAATAGGAAGAACAATATCTGAAGATTGACGGGTAGAATAATTATGTTTAGAATAGACATAAGTTAAAGTAATAGGGGTGTTAATGTCCAATAATGAATTGAGGATCTTGTATATGAAAGAGCATGTTTGCAATAATACTAACTGTGAGATCGTAGGGATGCCAATAACTTGAAAATTATGAGAAACAGAGATATTTCGAGGAACAGTAAACAGCACTCGGAGAAACCACTTTTGTAGTCTGAGTATTCTAGTGAGATTAAAATCTGTAGTAACACCCCAGAAAATCGCACCGTAGCAAAGGTTCGACTGGATCAATGCATAGTATAACAGTAGGAGGATTTGACGAGGTAGGTAATGCAACCTAGAAATTATCCTCATATTCCGATTTAGTTTACGCATAAGAACATCTATATGCTGATCCCATGCTAAATCATGTTGAATCACCAGACCCAGGTATCTAAAGGATTCGGTAAGTCCAATAGGCTTCCCATCAAGGTATACTGCAGGAGAATTAGGGACAAGACGCTTATTGTGCTGATAGAATAACATAAGTTTGGTCTTATCAATATTAACTACCAGTTTGTTGCAGCTACACCACTCAGAAAGGGCATTAGCCACAGAGTTTAATGTTGTGACCAAAACAATAGGATCTTTATCGGCTAATAATAAAGCAACATCGTCCGCGTACATGATGGTTTTGGCGGGGAGTAAATTAGAAGGGAGATAGTTTATAAACAAAAGAAACAAGAGGGGGGATAGGATCGAACCCTGAGGTACTCCGCAAGACCTAAAAATGACAGAGGAAGAAATGTCGCCGATACACATATAATAGGACCTGCTATTAAGAAAATCAGCAATCCACCTCAGCGGAGTACCATATATATGAAATTGACGTTCTAATTTAGACAATAATAAAGGAACAGGGACCGAATCGAAAGCCTTAACAAAATCCACAAACAAAGTCCCAACCAACTTGTTATTCATCATCTCCGTGGAAATAAATTCGACAAGCTTATAGCAAGCAGTTTCTGTGTTTCGACTAGGAACAAAACCATGCTGGCAGGGAGTAATAAACCTATTAGAGTGGACAAAATGGAGAAGTTGCACATAAAAAATCTTCTCAAATATCTTTGAGAATATAGGCAATATTACTATAGGCCGGTAATTCCCGTAACAGCATGGATCCCCTTTTTTAAAAATGGGTGTAACACGGGCTGACTTTAAAGAGGTAGGAAAAGAGCCTGACGAAATAGAAACATTGAAAATGCCTGCCAGAGGAATTGAAAGAACATGCTTCAGGGCAATAATAATATCTGCACGATAACCCAAAGGATCTGCAGACTTTGAAGGTTTCAGTCTGGAAATTATATCTAGACTTCTTCTGGCGTAGTGGGCAGACAAAAAAAATTTGAAGCTAAATTGGAATAATTGCAGTTACTCTCAGAAGCATTGCTAACCGATACTGCAGCTGGTAATAAAACATTTAAAAAATCAGTTAAAGAAAAAGCGGATATTTGCTGTCCAGAATTAAAAGGAGATCTAGAAGGAGGGCGGCCGACGGATAGTTTACACAATACCTGCCACTTGTCTTTAGGAGAAGCAAGTGCCAAAAACAACGTATTAAAGTAATTTGCCTTTGCTCGGCGAACAGAGGTCTTAACAATATTAGAAAACGCCTTGAATTTCTTAATCGCTACCACTGAGGGGTTCTTGCAAGTTTTTAAATAAAGAGCATTCTTTTTCTTAATCAAACTTAAGATCTCCGAAGTTATCCAAGGACTACGTTCTGACAGAGAATCACAGTCTGTAACCTTTGACTTAACTAGAGTAAAATACCGATCCCATCCAATCTGAAGCTGTGATCTAAGTTGCCGAAATATACTATCAGAATCCTGGCAATCAACTAAGATGGAGTTCCAGTCAGTCAACTCTAAAAAGAATTTTAGAGCTATAATCTGATTATTAGTATATATTCTGGAAAAAACTGGCCTAAAAAAGGCATTACTAGTAGGTTTATCTTGAAATATAATCAAAAGGGGGAAATGGTCACTGATACAAGAATTTAGCGAATTATTAAAGAGTGGGGGACCCAAGGAGGAATAACAGTTATCCAGGGATGTAAGGGACTGGTGGAAATTAGAATAATGCGTAAATGAGTGAGAAGCGGGTAACAATCCTGAACTTATTAAAGGATCTAGAAATAGATTTAAAGACGTAGAGAACTTGCTAGCATCGATGTTAAAATCACCGATCACAATGTTATCGGAGCCTAATCGGTGGACATCAAGGAGCAGGGTTGATAAATAAGAACAAAATGAAAAGAAATTACCTGATGGCGGTCGATAAAATACCGTTAATGTACGTTTATGACTGAGGGATACTGAAAGAACTTCATAATCCTGAGTAATTTCAGAACATGAACTTAAGATTGTGCTATTATAAGTATTTTCAACGTAAACGCATATTCCACCACCACGTCTACTGCTCCTATTTATAGAAAAGGCCTGATAACCCGCTAAGGGGGGAATGCCAGAAGCATCCCGACACCAAGTTTCGACCAAAATTATCAAAGTAGGTTTTATAATTAGAGATTTAAGATTAATTTGCAGCAGGTCGAAATTAGCTGACACACTTCGAATGTTAAGAAAATAAAGCGAAAGAGACCTGTTGACAGTAGGTAAATTAGTAATCTCACAGTTCGCGGTATCTAAAGAAATCGAAGGCGAGAAATCATCATAGTCAACCATCATAGTCAGACGTAAAAGAAAACTACTATAAAACAAAATATATAAATAAAAACAAAACCAATATAAAAAATAAACCAATATCAAAACAAATTAAAATTTATTGTTTAGATTAGGGGCTGAGGTGCATGTATCAATATACAGACAAACAACAGTTATTTATCTATTGCTTAAAATTAACATTTTTGGCTAATCTTTTAAACATACATATTAGAAACTCAGAATGTGAGAACAAACACAGGCTAAAAATACTTACAACTACAGACCAAATGTATCTATTAAAAAAATAAGTAAAATTAGTGTTCGGGAGCAGCATCATGCTTCTGAAGATCAGTGGATGAACGAATCAGTAATGGTCTGCCGTTAGGGCCAGAAATGAAAATTTTACCACCTGCCGACCAGGCATTTTTAGGACCCAGTCTCCGTCTGGCCTCTTGCAATAATTTATAACGAGTTTCAGTAAGGTCGTTACTTGCAATTTGCAATCTTGATTTAACGAAGTTTTCATTATAACGAAGTAAACCGATGGTCCTTTGAACTTCGTTGTAACGGGATTTGACTGTACTAATTTAAATTCTTATTTAAAGCATATCACCTATGACAGACATGTTGATGTGTCTAGTGTTCAAATTGAAGAAAAACTTAAAACTGTAAACACTAATAAAAGCCTTGGTCCTGATGGTATATATCCTGTTTATACGTTCCTGTGAATCTAGCCTCTGCCTCCCACTCCTAATCATCTTCAATAAGTCTCTGTCTTCTGGTGCCTTCCCATCCATCTGGAAATCAAGCTTTGTTGCCCCTAGTTACCCCTATTTTTAAATCTGGTAATAAGAATGATGTCACCAACTATCAGCCTATAGTTATCCAATCAATTTTCCCTAAAATCATGGAATCCCTTGTACTGAAATCTATACAGGGGCAATTTAGGAATATCATTATCTCCCAACAACATGGATTCAGTAAGGGTAGATCCACCATTACAAATCTTATGACGTTTGAAAAGTTTATCCTTGACCATATGGACACAGCTTCAGGTCGATGCAATTTACACAGATTTAGCCAAAGCATTTGATCAGGTAGACCACAATATATTATGTCACAAACTAAAGGCACTTGGAATCACAGAGCCGTTTCTGTCTTGGATTTCTAATTTTTTATCTTCCAGGCTTCTTTATGTTAGAGTGAAACATTCTATCTCTGAAGCAATTAAAGTAACAAGTGGGGTTCCCCAGGGTTCCCACCTAGGTCCATTGCTCTTCTTACTACCGTAAATCTTCTACTATAATGCGAATTTTTTTGGCCTAAAAAAGGCATCTAAATTTGCTGGGTCGTATTATAAAAGAGGATAAAAATCAGCCCTCCGACAACTGCGGCCAGAGGAGGTTTTGTCCGTAGGAGATTTTGTCCTGATAACATTACCGTATATTATACATTAATTACATTGCATCTTCAATGTCCAGTTCATTATACAATAAATTAATTCACTTTTTATTCGAATTTCTCGTCGCCAACATCTAACAACATCGAAAATAACTTCTCCCAAACATCGATACTTCTAAATAGGCCTACTTCCAAACTGCCTCGAACCAAAGCCTACAAGAAAGCTTATGCAGTGAAAATAAACTGAATAAAGATTACTTGTCTTTTTATTAAGAAAATTGATGTGCTGTTGTGTTTTTTTGTCGATGTGCAAGTGAGAAAGCTTTCCATCTCAATGTAGGGCTTCAATGTCCAGTTCATTATACAATATATTAATTATACTTGACGTGGTTCTTAATAAGCCATTTAAGGAGTGATTAGCAGTACTGGATTAGCTGGATGGCATCTGACAAGGTGGAGTTGACACCAGCAGGAAACCTGAAGAAGCCCAGCCTCTCGCAGGTAACTAATTGGGTTAAACAGGCTTGGGATTCGATTCCAGAAGCCATGATTAGAAGAAGGTTTTTGAAAACTGGGATCGCCAACAAAATGGATGGCACAGAAGATGATCTTCTGTGGGACGATGAAGATGAAGATGCCGCCAATTGTTTAGAGGAAGAAGACTGGGATACAGATGTCAAATTAACTGAGGAAGATTGGAAAGACCTGTTCGAAGACACAGATGAATCAGATTTTGAAGGTTTTTGAATATTAAATATCCAGGCTATTTAAAAATAAAGATTTTTTTTTTCTGTTTAAGTTTGCACATTTTATTTCTCGCGAGGAGTCAAAAATGGGGTCGCATTATACACGAGGATAGGATTTTTGCCGATTTTTTGGGCCGAAAAAGTGGAGTCGCATTATAGTAGAAGATTTATGGTATATATATCAATGATGTATGTATCTGAAGGACACCAGTTCCTTCTCTTTGCCGACGACCTTAAGCTATACTGCTCAATCAAGAACCTCAATGACTGCCATCGTCTACAGAATTCACTTGATTCACTTGTCCTGTGGTGCTCAGATAACATGAAGTTGAACACTGAAAAGTGTAAGGTTGTCTCGTTCTCCAGGAAGAAACATCCTGTGACCTTCACATACAACATTAAAAACAAACCCTTGCACTCGGTAGATATGTTCTTGGTGTCATCTTTGATTCCAGAATGTCCTTCGTGTATCACATTGACTATTTCTAAAAAAGCCAACAAAAATGCTTGGTTTTATTAATAGACATACCAAATATCCTTTACATCTATTTTGGCCTTAAAGACCCTATACTGCTCCCTAGTCTGTTCTAATTTGGAATATGCATCCATTGTCTGGTCCCCACATTTCTCAAAATATATTGATATCATCGAGAGTATCCAAAATAGTTTCTTGTATATCATTCACAGAAAATTGTGCCATTCTTCTACCTTTCCTAACTATGACAAACTCCGTAACCTGATGGGGCTTGAAACCCTAAAAATCCATAGAGTTCATACTGATCTTCTGTTTATTTATGACTTATGTAACTCAAATCTTGACTGTCAGCCACTACTTGAATTAATTCCCTTTAGAGTACCAGTTTACAGTACAAGATCAAATATGCTTTTCCATATTGAGAAGTCATCCTCATCCAGCAATTACATTCATAACGCTCCCTTCAAACTGGCCTTACGTAGTGTTAATGACCTTCTTACTTCGTTCGACCTCTTCCCCGACAAAAGGAACAAATTGAAGTGTATTAACATTGCATTATAACCGATTTTTATTTTTTCCCCCTATTGGACTATAACCAAGTTCTCTCGTTTTTTTCCTATATCTTCGCTATTTTTATATCCTCTTGCCATTTTTTTATTTTATTTGCACTCATTATATCTACTACCTACCGATACCTACCATGTATATCTACTACCTCCTCTTATACAAAACCCTCTTTTCTGAAGCCATGGATGACCCTTAACTTAATCTCACTTATTTCACATAAAAATGCTTTATATCGCAAATACCGCCGCTCTCCAAATGCTTATAACAAATTTAGGTTCTGATCTTTCTCCAATTCCACACATCATGCCATTCAAAAAGCTAAATCCAATTATTTTTCTCAATACTTTGCGAAGGTCACTAACAGCAATTTAAAATGGAAAGCTATAAAAAATTTAATTCAGGGGGTATCTGACCCCATTCTCTGACCCTTCCACCCTTGATCCCGCTCTTTTAACTAACTTTTTGAATGTACTGCTACCGCCCACAACTTCACCTTCTTCTCAACAACAATACCCTATCTCAATATTGACAGATTCATCCTCGTTTTTTTCTTCTCCAGCCTCCCTTGATGAAGTGTCGTCCATTATCTCCCGTCTCAAACCATCTAACAGTCCAGACTCTCTCGGCATCAGTTCTAACATTATAATTCGTGCACGTTCTGGTTTTGCTATTCCTTTGACACTTTTGTTTAATATCTCCCTTGCCCATGGCAAATTCCCCTCCTGTCTCCGTTCTGCGAAAATTACACCAATTCACAAAAAGGGCGACAAGACTAATTTCTCCAACTATCGCCCAATATCTATTCTCCCTTCCTTTGCCAAAATATTTGAGAGCCTTTTCTACACACATCTATCTTCATACATTTTTTCAAAAAATCTTCTTTCTCCTTCCCAACACGGATTCACACCTAAAAGAAACACATCCACTGCCTGCTATGAACTGATGGAATACATTATCTCTAATATGGCCAAAAACAAATTAGTTGTCTCCCTATTTCTCGATTATTCTAAAGCATTCGACTCAATCCCTCATGACCTCCTTCTACACAAATTATCCCAACATTTCAACATACGTGGCCCTTCTCTTGACTGGCTTTCAAGCTTTCTATCAAATAGACAATACACCCTCCACCTTCATAATAAATCCTCCTCCACAATCACCCGAAATATTGGAGTCCCCCAAGGTTCCATCTTATCACCGCTTTTATTTAATATTTTTATAAATGATCTTTCCTCCATACTTTCTCCCTTATCTTTAATATTGTATGCAGATGATGCCACAATATCCTATGCCGACGCCTCACTACTTACAATAAAGGATACCTTTAACTCAATCCTAGACAAACTTCTTTTCTGGAACACTATCAATCATCAATCCCTCAACCTTAGCAAAACCACTTACGTCATCTTCCATCAACGCAATAAAAAATTTGACACGAACGAATTTTCGCTACATTACAACTCACAATTGATTACCCCATCCAAATCCTTTAAATACCTAGGCATTCACTTAACTCATAACCTCTCCTGGGATACCCACATCAATTCTTTAGCTTCAATACTTAATCAGCGTTTAGGGCTTTTCTCCCGTCTCCACTTCTTTCCCCCAAAAATCCTCTTGCTATTATATAACACTCTAATCCACTCCTCACTAACTTATGGCCTTCAATTTTGGGGTTCGACCACTAACCATAATCTTCTACGCTTATTCAGACTTCAAAAATGGTTCGTACGAATTCTATTAAAACTACGCAAACCAGCCCCTGTCTCTCATCTTTTTACCACAGTGGGTATCACACCCATTCAACAACTCTACTTTATAAACCTTGCAATCTTTATATACAAGATACTCAACAATTACATTTTAATCTCCCTCCCTCAACCCTTATTTACAATCAATAGCGCGCCTCCTTACAACACTCGACACTCAGCCTCCTTGCAAACAGCACGTATAAAGCATAATTACGAACTCAAAAGCATCTCTGTCTCAGGTAATAGACTCTGGTCTTCTATACCACCAGATCTCCGAATGTCCCCGAATATTGTAACCTTTAAAAATCGTATTAAG
>JAHWFO010030049.1:607077-637929 GCA_023313115.1 Rhysida immarginata
AAATAAATAAATAAATAAATAAATAAATAAATAAATAAATAAATAAAAAAATAAAAAATATATATATCCAGTTCTTGAAATAATTATTTTTATATGACAATTATATATTGTACTATTCCTCAGGTTTTATGATTTTAGAGTACTGCCTTAATTTGTGTATTTTATCGAAATTTTATAATCTTTGTCATTATTATCCATTGAATTTTACCTGTTGTGTTAATCATCTTTTGATGTTACGTTTAAACGTCAGATTTTACTTATTTCATCCTTTATCTTATTGATAACTTCATTGTTACTGTTTATATTGATCATGTAAAAGGGGTATTCCCGTATAATTTGAATAAATAAATAAATAAATTACCCTAGTATACAATATCCAACAATCACAACCAACATAGATGTATCATTGTTTTTTTATCAATTGATTTTTTTTTTTCATTTGTTTTTAATTCTTATTTCAACTGTTACCTATTCAAAAAATTGTTTAATCTGATGATGAGAACTATTCTCGAAAATGTTAATTTATTACTGTCTTTATTTTCCTGTTCTATGTAAACTTTTTTTCTTCAATTTACCTCTATCATTTGGATCACCTTCTTCAAGATTTAGTAATTGTATTTTGTTACCACCATTTCTTCAAATTTTATTGTGTTAATATTATCAACATCATCTGCCATAATCTTCAAAAGGCTATCGTTTTCATCAAGTTTCTTTCAGCCTATTCACAAGATGGTTTTCCAAAATTGGTGACTTTATATTTATTTTGTATTTTTTTTATATACATGTCTAGTTTACGTTTTTTGACATTAAAAGGAGAATATCAGGTTTCTTTATATCAATAAGGCAATCAATGTGAAACTTATTTTTTTAAATTTTCAACTCAATTAAATGGTTAACCAAAAACTCAATAATTTAATCATCAAAAATGTTAAAATGTTATTCATATCTATATTTATGATGACACAATTTTGGTGGTTAATTTATTGGGTTCAGGATTTAATAAAAAAAAACAAACAAAAAAAAACTGTTTTAAACATCTTTTGGTTTGATTTGAACATCTTTGAACATCTAGTGAAATCGAATCGAAACTATGATGCCACCGATGCAAATGAAAATCCAAAGAACATCTGTACTTCCCCAATGAAAATCCTAACAGTCAGCATTACATGTATGCAAATCAGAGGCAGGTTCCTGATCTTAACGACTTCGTCAGCCAGCTGACATCGACACCAGGTCATTATGTCATATTTTATCCTAGCGTTCTTCTTGATTTTCTATCTGATAACGTCATCACTGGGTGTCTCTACCAGCCAGCTGGCAAATCTGGCTAAGATAAAGAACCTGCCTTGGGTAAATGACAGGTCTCTAATGTACACAGAGCATTCAAAAAGTTCAGGACTAATTTTTTATGAAAACATGATAAATGGTTCCATCTCTAGGGAAACTAAGGGATTTAGAAGATACTGACAGCCTGCAATTGTTTTGTAGCATTTCAAGTAGCACAATTAGAAGCGACGTTTTGAAGTTCTCGTTTTTTGTTTACGCTGTAAAAATTTTTTTGATGGAACAAAAGCAGCCATCAATTTAAAAAAAAAAAAAAATGGCTATGGAAACATTCTAAATGATGGGAACCACATATGAAAAAGAATGAGTCATAGCAAAGTGTTTAATGATAGTCATGTTTCAAGAATGGGAGTCTATCACGGAACACAATCTGAGAGAAGGTTGAAACCAATAATCACCAGAGGAGTTTCAAAATGTTAGCAGACTTTGTAGGAAGTACAAGGGGAACTGTAGAAGTAAAGTGTGTGATTTCTACTGCATGACAATGTACCAGGGAATTCATCAATTTTCAGTCAGTTTTTTGGCAAAAAAAAAAATGAGTCATTGAACATCCTCAGTATTAGTCTGGCCAAGATCCCGTAGACTTCATGTTCTTCCCCAAGCTTCAATCTGCGTTAAATGCCATTCTGAATGGGATTCCATGAGTAGACATTCAAGGGGCCTTTGAGAGTCTATACGAACATTGCATGTGGTATGTGTCATGTCGGCAACAAAATAAAGACTGATTGTTGCGTCGCACGACGATTGTTGTGTGTCTTGTGTTGTCCCAATGTTTACACTTGTTGCCGCCATTTGTGATGATTGTTCGACTTGTTGCTCTCGTTCCTGCGCAGCTTCCATCTTCAGTATTCCATCTCGTTCTCGGCGGATTTGATGGGAGCCCCACGCCATGCCAACTGTAGCCAGGCTGATCCCACAGGTAATCACCATTAACCCTTTTAGGCCAGGAAAATTTTGATCAAAAACAGGAAAATTGTGCTAAGTAATTCAAAAATTTTTTCTAGCCAAAGTATATCTATTTATGGCAAAATATTTTTGCAGTGTTTATAGATGTTCACGCCACTACAGTCGAAACCCGTTAATACGAAATCGTCGGGACCATAAATTTTTTTCGTATTATCCATCAACTTTGATAACGTTCGAAATAAGCATAGAAAAATTGTTATAAAATACGTACATTTTTATTCCGTTCCTTCAGTAAAAAACTTATTTTGGTCTGTCTATATAACATTACAAAATTTCTGCTTAAAACATTATTTACTCCATACAAAATAAATGATATGAGATCGTCCATCACGGTAAACATACGCTGTGTTGATGGAGCAGAGTGCTGAATCTGCCCTTTTTTGCATTTGGTTTTTCAACGGCATTTAGAATTTTTAATTTCACTTCTAGCGCAAGATCCTTTCGTTTCTTTTTCCTTACGTCGGACATCGTGTAGCAGATGTGTAGGAGTATGTGGTTTAGTTTGTAGCTGTGTAGTCTGTATCGAAGAAGGCAGATTGATTCCTGTCTAAAATTGCCACGCGATCCAATTTCTTTTGAGACAAGTGCGCTCTCATACAGAACCGGCAGATTCGCATTAGTGAAC
The DNA here is from genome assembly GCA_023313115.1 of Rhysida immarginata. Classification (NCBI taxonomy): domain Eukaryota; kingdom Metazoa; phylum Arthropoda; class Chilopoda; order Scolopendromorpha; family Scolopendridae; genus Rhysida; species Rhysida immarginata. The sequence continues at coordinate 610,013 of JAHWFO010030049.1, forward strand.
ACCGCATTGACAATGGTGTCTAAAACTAGATTCGCGTTAGCGAACACCACGTAATTAGTGCTGTTCGTTATGCCCGAAAGAACATGTGATTCTTTAGAAGTCAGTGGCAATAGATAACAGTAAACACTTAATTTTTATTTTAGAAAACTGCATACTTCGAAAACTTATTAGAATTTTTATTCTGATCACTATTTTCTCACGAAATTTCTGAAATTTTCCTTTGTATTAACCGGACTTTAATTAAAAATCGTTCGTATTAAGAGGATTAATTTATATGTAAATATCATTCACGGGGACGGGCCAGCAAAATTTTTCGTATTAACCAGGTTTTCGTATTAACGGGTTTTGACTGTATATGAAACAGAATATTTTATGTTATGTGCACAATTTTTTTTTTTAAATAACTTTGAAAAATACAAATATGAGTAAAAAAAATAATCTTGTTTTAATGAATTTTTAGAAGAAAAAAACGAAAAATATTTTCAATTAGCAAGATAGGCCGAAAAAGTGAAGCATTTCATTGCCTGTAAACGAATTAAAAATCAATTAAGAAATTTTGAAATTTTATTTATTATAAAGTTATGATTTTTTTTTCATTATTATGTAGTGTTTTTCCTAACTGATAAAGTATCGATACTGGATAGTACTCGATACTTTTTTAGTACTAAGTATCAAATACTCGATACTCTCAAAGTATCGATACTTATATTTAAAAAAACGGTCCATTATTTTCTATTTCACCATGTTTTTTCCAATAGTTTAAAGCTAACAAGTAAAGACACAACCACATTCTGCCTCCTCCAATTCTTTAATTCCAAAAACTGTCATCAATACTTTGCAAAAACATGTTCAATTTTCTTGGACTTAATCTGTTGTCTTGGGACACTTTTCATTTGGCAGTTTGTTCAGCACTATATTTGTTGGCAACTTCATATGCGTGCTTAAGTCTCACTTCTACTTCGCTGCTACAGTTGTTTTCAATGTCATATTACGTTTTTCTTGGTGTTATTAAAACATCAAAGGGTAAGACTGGGTCTCTACCAGAGAATAGCACGAAAGGACTCTCTCCTACGCAAGAATGAGGTGTCGTATTGTAGCTAAATACTATGTATGGAATCCAAGAATCCCAATCGCGCTGGCTTTAATGTACATAATGTTTCAGAGCTCCAATAAGCAGTTTATTCATCCTTTGAATCATCCGGTTCCCGGATGGATGAAATGCTGTCGTGAGTAATTTCGTTTTGCCTAATCGTGAGCAGATTTCTTTCATGAGCTCAGAGGTGAAATTCGTTCCCCTGCCACTCAGAATCTGAATCGGAATGGAATAGTGTGTAAATATGCTTTCCACGAGCTGTACATCTGAGGGGCTTTAATTTCCCAAACAATTTAGTGACAGCCTTGACAATGTTTTGTCCCCCATAGGTTATTACACACACAACTGAGTCTGTATTAATATTCCAATCAGTGCACCAGTTATTTAATTATTCTTTCAAATTTTGAGATGTATGGTTCTCAGACAATTCACAAACACCAATACAGATAGAAGACAATTGCACATTTTCAACGAAGTGAATTGTCAAACCTAAATAACTTTTAGTGTTGTGTGCTTCAGTCCACACGTCTGTTGTTAAAGAGCAATGTGGTGTGCTAGAAATTTGACACTTTTGGTCAGTTATTAAAACAACTCGCGTTTTTTTTCTAACTTGATAGTATCGTCCGTCGATTCGATACCTTCAAAAGGATGATGCCATTTGATATCGATACAAACAAGTATCGGTAGAAATACCTGATACCAATTCTTGAAAGTATCCTTATATCGAGTACTTAAGAAAAACACTAATGTAGAGATTTCAGTGGTTTGAAGTTGGCACCATGGCGTCATTTAATGCTAGTTGACATAATCGCGTAGATCTCCCTACAACCAATCAAAATCCAGGCCCTGCCTCTATCCACCAGAGAGCTCTTGAGAATATGATTCTACGAGCATTTTATACGATAAAATAGCACTTATAAATTGCAAAAACCTTAAATCAAATTGAATAGTCATTTATTATTATAAAATTTGCATTATTTTTAACAAAATTCAATGACGTGTTTATAAACATGAAAATTCATATAGAAACAAACTAATACTGTTTACATTTTCAAATGACGCTAATTGAAAATGAATTTATGTGCGAATTTTAATTAAATTTACAATCATTTTGGATATTGTAAATATAATTTTACAATAGATTTTAATTTAAAATTAAAAGTATTTATTAATTAATAATTTTATTTAATTTAAAAATTAAAATTAATCACTTATTTCATTTACTAATTATTTAAATTTTCTTGTGTCTTTTTCTTTTTTTTTTTCGCTGGTTAGTCGATAGTTTTAGTTTATTTATATGTTTTCATTAACCCCGTTTTTGGGCTTCGGCCTGTTTGGGGGACAACGCGGGGCTTTTTCCCTCCAGTTGTTCTGCTGGTCGGACTCTCTCCCTGTTGTTGTTACAATTATTACTATTATTAATTAATTATTATTATTATTATTACAATTTGGTGGATTTTTTTGGTTCAAGCGATGTTTCATTATTCATGCAAAATAATGAAACGTTGACCAAAAATTTCTTACTATAATATAAACAAAGTATATGGCTGCATTTACTAGTCCACATCCAAAATACAAGTGACGTGAACAATTCTTTATAAAGTAAACAGTAAACAGAGAAAAACAAAATTACATTTCACCCTTGGAAAGTGTCATTCTAAGAATTGGAGCCAGTAGAGGCCCTGTGGAGAAGAAGGAGGAGAAGGGGGAGGTATTTCGGAAGGCATTCCCAAATGACGCCATCATGGTGGCGATCACACCTTATAGTTGTGAAACTCCTACATTTTACTTTCTAAATTAATTTTATGAATTATAATTATACTTATAATAAAATCTTGTAAACGTTCCAAGGAGGAGCTTTAGCAGTAAAGGAGAAATACATTTATTAAAAAAATTAATCCTCCCTCCCCCGAGTAGGGTTAGGCAAGTAACAGATCCTGCAGTCATCTATTTTTACTCCTTTATCTGCACTTTTTACCTCTCCCCAAGTTTTTTAATCAAAAAATTAATTTTCTCGAACGTAATATGTAGAAAATGTAAAAAAGCTCGTATTTTCTTTCCTTTCTCATCATTTCCGAACGTATGATATATCAAGTCATATGTTGGCATAGTTCTAAAGACCATGTGACTACCACCTCTGCAAATTCAACCCCAATGGAACACCTGGGCTTAAACTTTATAGTATTGTAGATCTTGCCTAGAGGAATCTGGATACCGAATTTCACGCCTTTACGTACCTAAATATTACATAGATATGTTGTCCTCTCTGAATCCCACCCCCGTAATTCCGACCCCAGTGTACAAATCAAACTAAATAGTGCTGATGGACATGCCCATAGGAAGCTACATTCCGAATTTCAACCTTCTATCTCAAAAAATGTAGAAATTATGAAGGGATACCAGTTAAACCATTATAAAACCAATAAGTAGCTCCATTCTTTCGCAACTGAATATAGATTTGAGCACTTGAGCAATCGTGCGTCGACAAAGCGATTTCACTTGCGTGCGCCGATGTCAGTAATGCTTAAAAGATGAACAGAAAGTAATAATGTATTCCTTCTTGATAAATCGATTGTTATATGACATGCCATTAGCTTGGCATTCTTTACACTCACTGTTTTAGCACGTGAATTCGACTTGGAGGGGTCAACGAAAAATTCTGAAAAGTTGATACGGCCGAGCTAAGACTTTGATGGTTATATTTCTGAAACCAGAATTTGAAAAAGTTAATCAGTTTTCATGTTATCGTGCAGACGGCCGGCCGGCTGGAAAAACGTACAGACCAAGGGCGCATTCTTATAAGTAGCTTTTATGCTAAAGCTCCTAATAATGAATAGAATCTCAGGATTAAAATAAAAAAAGTTCCCTATACCTATCTGCAATAAGAGACTTGGAATAAGGTGCGAAATTTCAACTAGGCCATAAAGAGACAATAAAATTACAATGGTGAAGGCAAGATATAAAAATTTCTATACATATTTGTGCAGTAAAACTTGTATGGAACTAATAAGGAAGCTACATAATTTCATAGAATGCAGGTTCTGAATCAGTAGAAAGAAAACAATTTAAAATGAACAACCAAATATTGGCTATACGAGATGGATGTTAGATTTCTAACTTCCGCGCCTCTTCAATTTAAATAAATTATAGTAAATACAGTAATTAATTCTCTAAGCTAAAGGTTTACTGTATAAAATACAGTAGGCATCGTTTCCTTAGACGTAATAATTAAAAAGATTAAAAATGTTATTTCTGACTAATTATAAAAAGGTGTAAAAGTGCCATCCAGCACTTTCCGTCCTGATTGGGTTAAGCATAAGAATGTTGATCATATCTTCCCCCTAGTCAGCATAGACATAATAGAATGTGGAGAGTGAAGAAATATACATAGAAAAGTCAATTCATTTTTCTCTTTTTTTTTTTTGGTGTAGACCCGAAACTTTTTATGTATGTAAATTGTCAAATCATTATTTATATTTTAAGATATAAAACTGTTTTAAAGAAATTACTTTAAAAACATGTACGAGGGACGGTCATAAAGTCATTACAATTAACATGAAAAAATGATACCATATATGAGGAGTCTGTATGTCAAGAATTTTTTTTTTTTTTTTTTTCAAATACAGTGGAACCTCAGTTCACGAACTTAATCCATTCCAGGAGTCTGTTTGCGAACCGAGGCAACATTTAGCATTCAAATCAATGTTTATATGATTAATCCATTCCAAAAAAAAACAAAAACGGAGATATTTTCCATTAATTTTAGTATGGTTGCAGTACAGTAATTTAAGAATGACATTAAAGACAGTCATTAAAGACAGTCTTAAAAACAACCAAGTTGTCAAGATAGAAAGCTCAATGGAGGCCGACAGCCAGTGCACAGATCGGGAATTTCTCCTACCCAAACCATCAGAAAGTTTGATGAACACACAATAAGAAATAAAGAATATGAACTGGAGGAGATAACATGCTCGACATCTCTACCAATTGGTAGAGATGTCGAGAATAACATTATAGATATAAAACTTAAATTGCGAGTGATATTCACACGAATACAAGGTGACACTATCTGTGCATGCGTACGATGGCAAGTTAGTGATGCCACCAGTTCGTGAGCCAAAATTTGGTGTGTAAACTGAAACAAAAAAATGTTGTTCGTAACCGAATTGTTAGTGAACCGAGGTTCCACTATAATTACTTTTAAAAGTCAAATTTGACTTATTCATGGGTCACAGCTGAAATAAAACAAATAAGGTGATGACATCAAATTCATTACTTATTTCTTTACATGTATAGATATCAATAATGTTCTCATTTAGAGGTCATTTGTGGAGAACAAAGTCTCAACTTATATGTGAATATACATGTTAATGTTTTCACTTTCCAAATTGCAAACATTCAATATTTATACTCTGTGCAAGAAAGAAGGATTGGGCATACCCAATTAAATTTCCATTTGAACTGTTAGGCATTTTATGAAGTAAAATTATGTAAGTCTAACAATAGAGATTGGAATTTAATTGGTATGCAGAGTCCAACTTTTATTGGACAGATTTTAAATAATCTTATACTCTATTCAACAAAAGAAAAATTAATATCTTGCAAAGTGTAATTAATTATATCTAACAACTGAAAATGGAATTTAACTGGGCACACCCAGTTTTCTTTGTTAGAGTCTAGGATATTTGGTATACAGAGAAGGACCGCAAATCCGGAATGCTCAAGACTAGAAACCTTCTGGATTCGTGGTTTTCCAGATATATTTAACGCATGTGTGCATCTTTAATTAAATAGTTTATGACGATGGTTATTTAAAATTTCATTTAAAATTAAAGTTTTCACACTTATACAATTAAAGCAATTATTATAATCCAGATTTGTGGTTTCCAGATTTGCGGTCTTCAACTATATATATTTTTTATAAAGAGACAAAATATTATATGTTGCATACCATAACTGATTAAATTTTAGTATTAAAAACTGATAAAAGCACTTATCTTTTACTTCATAAGATCACATAATAGCGATAAGGCATTATAAAAATTAAATAAAGCAGAAAAAGAAAAGGCAACCCACACATTTATATAATTAACAGCAACCTTCCTGGGAAAAGAAAAGGGGGGGGGGAGAATTTGCTATTGCACATCCCCTCCTAGATTCCATGTACTTTTAACATTATCTCATTCCCTAAAATTTCTTGCCACCTCTTTAATCTGCTGACTATAGGCTAGCAAAAACAAACACTGAATATAACTATTAAACATTATATTCAGTAATTAAAAATCGCAGAAACTGAAAACTTCTGATATAATAAACAACAATTTTCATTTTATCTTAAAAATAACAAGCCTCCAATATAAGTTTTTTTGTACTTTATTTCTCTAAGATTCATGTTTAAGTGCAATTTTCTCTTCCCATCACCACATAATATCCTATCATTGGCATTCTGCCACAGCATCCATAATTACTTGAGATAGGAAACTTTTTCCCAATTTCTTAATGGACTGCCAACTTTAATTTACTGACATCCTTTATAAATCATCTGAATGAAGCCTCACTACTATCCAGTTTGCAATGTTTCAACTGCCAGTTCCTATTATGACTTAAGAGACGGAAGGAAAGAAGGGAGAAAGGAAAAAACTTTTGGACAGCAATTCACGAACGCTTTCCACGCTTTACTATGTAATTTATTAAAACTATTTATTTATAATAAATTGATTTTTTCTTCAGTTGCATTAACTTTTATGTACTGTCAAATGGAACCACTTATTTCGATTATCCTATAAGGTGATTATAATTATTGTGAATACCTCAAAGTCATTAAAAATAATATTAGATACCAAGTTTAAAATAATGCCTTTAAAACAATTTTAAAATAAAATAGATACAAAAAAATTCTCTAAATATTTTTTTTCTTGTAACATTACAACATACATTCTCAAAATATATATTCCCAGTTGAATGCCTGAAAATAACAATAAGGAGATGTGACTTTGTAATTGCAAACTCCTTATATTTTGTAACAAAAACTTGCCAAACAAAATTTATTTATTCAGGTGTTATTTTCAGTGAGGTCAAAAATGTTAACCGAGAGTTGGGTTGGTGATGCAGCAATTATTGCTATCGGCGTATTGTTAAAATCAACAGTGATTTAATCAGAGAGGTCAGACTGCATCAAAACTGTTGTTAAATTCTCTGATGAGCCACATTGAGTCTCATCAGAAGGGAACGCTAGGTTGCAGAGTTTGATTTCCAACAGTCCCAAGTGACGTCTTCTTCCTTAAAACAAATCATGTGACCCGTTTGCCAACTAAAAATGGCAGCGACAAATGCAGATAGGGAATATAGTACAAAAAAATGGCAAAGTATTCCTCTACTTATTTAGTCAGCTAAATACGAAAAATAATTTATGAAAATCATCCGATATAATATTTAATCAAAAATCCTTGTAACATAATATTTATAAACTTTATAAAAGCCATTAATTTAGGCAAATCATGACATATTATTTAATGTAAAACATATTTTGAATAATTATTAAACAAGAAATATGTTAAATTAAATAAAGAGGTCCAAAGTAATAGTAGGAACGTAGAATTTTTTATTTTTGCCTTCTTTTACTGTATTCAGTAAGTCACGGAATGTGTTATAATCGATCTTCATTTGCGTTTTAAATATTCATTTATTTTTTCATCTTATGGACAAGGCAGATGTTTTCTTTTCTGCATGACTTAATCCTGACCATTATCATAGAAGGGGAAGAAGTAGGGAAACTTCCTTATGCTTGCTTATACATTGACAAAGAAGAAAATATTTTATTACTGATGATTTAATGCTTATCTGAAACCAACTGTTGTAGACATTTCTTTATTAGAGTTAAAAGTAAACTAAAAAATTTAGTTTACAATTTTTGATGAGATATTTGTAGAAAAACTTGCAACCGAACATTAAAGTGTCCAGTCACTCCAAATTGTCTCAGTGGCAGTTTTGTGAAACTGTGGTGCTGCTGCAGTTTTGGCTCCGATCATAGGAATTGTTTTGCAGTTTGGGTCGTTTATTTAATTTGATTTAAAAGTTATTGTAGAACAAATACGATTTATTTTTTCTTTGTTATGTAGTTAAAAAATCGTTAATGAAATTAAGTATATCTATACTATTATATAAAAGAGCGAAAATGTATACACTCACTCACTCACTCACTCACTCACTCACTCACTCATTCATTCATTCATTCTCACGAAATCTCCAAAACTATGAACCCTACAAACTTGAAATTTGGCAAGTATATTCTCTTGGCTTCTAGGTGCTCGCTAAGAAAGGATTTAATTTTTTCTTTCTTCCTCTCCATTGTAGTTTATTTTTAAATTCAATTTACCTGGAACTGAACGGGATTTTTGCCAGCCTTAAAAAATTGTGACGTTTGCTTTGTTAATGAAGATTTTTGTGATTGTTCCGTGAAGCAGCATCAACAATGACTGCAAATCTTTCATGCGAGAATATTATCTATCTTTTATCTGAATGAGATTTTTGCCAGCATTAAGAAATTATGACGTCGTTGTTTGCTTTGTTTAATGAAGACTTCAGCGATTGCTCTGTGAAGCACCAACAATGACTGCAAGCCTTTGGCGCGGGAATAGACAGTTTCTTTTATTTTCTATACAATTTTATCAGAGATGAACTAGATTTTTGAGCGTTAAGCAAATAGTGAGGTCGGTGTTTGCTTTACTTTAAGTCTCTATTAAAGGTCCTCATAGACTCATTATTAATTGTCCCACTTTCCTTATAGGTGGGAACCTGAAATTTAGCTTGCTTATTCCTTGCAGTGTACTTGCAAAAGTTACGTACGTTTCATTATGTGCAGTGTACATGTGGTGTACTACACGATTTTTTGTCTGCATTACGTAAAACTCACTGAGGTATACACGACATTCCAACACGAGTGAAGCTAGGTAGAACTGCAGAGAACTATAGCTGGAGAGGACCATCCATTGGGAGCATTTTAAAAGAATTCTTTTCGCTTTTTCACCATAAATTTTTACTGTATAAATTCTAAGCTTTTTTCATGTGTTCATTTTTACTGCATGGTGAGTTTTCATATGACGTCGCAACAACAAGACGGCCATACAGGTGCATCAGCGCGAGCGCAAATCCTATGTAATTTCGTCGACAGCATTTAAAATATGCTTATTTACAATTGTTTGCACTGACATTATCCAACTTTTTCTATCATGGTTCGCAATTTGCAAAAAATGCAGGCATATCGTTAACGCTCTGTTCTTCTTGGGGTTGCCTAAACTCCACTAATCGCACTGCACGATTCATAATCCGTTTTCAAGTTATCGTGCAAACGGCGGACAGCCGGATAAACGAACAGACCAAGGGCGCATTCTTATAAGTAGCTTTTATGGTAAAGCTCCCAATAAAGGAGTTAAGAAAGCAGCGGTGGTGCACCAATATGGCGAACAGCTGACGTTTGACGACGTCAATGAAAAACCTCTATATTCACATATAGATATTGCAAATTTCTTCAAACAAAGAGCCCGAGCAACGCCGGGTATATCAGCTAGTTTAAAAAATAAATTGAATAAAAAAATCAAATAGATGCATAATCATAGTAGTCATAATCATGATTATGGTACACAAAATGTTTCTTTAAATTTACAATTAATTTATTAAAAAGAAATGAACACAGTGTAAGATTCTGTAAAAAAAAAAAATGAAAATAAAAAAAAACTGACTTTTTGGATAGAGTCAAAATGATAATAGGGGCTTAGAAGATGTCTTATATACAGGCGCTTATAGAGGGGGGAGGGAAGAAAAATGCACTGGAGGGGCAGTCAAAGACATTGAAAGAAGCTGTAGAAAGCCCCTTGACGAATTAGAGAATAGTTGGAGAGAGTAGGGGAAAGGTAATGAAGTTAGAATGGTGCCTTTTGGAAGGTTAATGTCATTATAGGGAATTGAATTTCATGATAAAAAGACTGGAATTGCTTTCTGTCTCTTTTGTTACGAAGTTATGAAGAATATAAAGACTAAGGTCCTGTAAGGAGTGGCCACAAGAATTTAAGTGTTTAGGGATTGTATTTTGTTCACCCTGTATTTTGTATTATGTCCAGACAGGTTTTGATTTTCTGGCTAGAGAACTAAGGAGAGATATTTGTAATGCAGTGAAAAGTAAAATAAACATAAAATTTGCAAAATTGCTCTGTTAAAGGGCAACTGACATCAAAAATTTTTTTTCGCTAAATCTATTCTTTATGAACGATTGCAGTCGCCATCTTGAATCTGGGTGTGACGTCAAGGGCGAAATTAGTTTGAAATCTTTGCATGATACAATACCAAAATATACACTTGTAACAAGTTTGCTGGCGAAAATTGTTTATTAAAATGAATTTGATCACACTGAAAGGTTGAATTTACAAATAATAGGTAACCCTATATGTATGAACCGGTGATAAAAATTTAAAAAAAAAATTTTGAAAAAAAAAAGTTGCATAAAAAAGCGATCTAGGAGATGCACGAATGTTATGGAAATTTTATTTAACGTTTTAATTCTAATTTACAGTGTTTATGCAAATAAAATGCTTATACATAATTCCAGGTGGCTATTTCCATATTTGTAAGGATGAAACATTTAAATAAATTGCCTTGATCTCGATGTTTCGTTTATAGACGCGTACGGACCGAGCAAGCAACCTCCTGAGGCTGCCGCGAGACAAAACAGCCACGCTTTGAAGGAAACTGCATAATTGGCCGAGGCGTGCGGGAAAGATGAGCTACAAGCCGTCCGAGCATTTTATTACTCTCAGCTTATTCAGTAATTCAAAGATGGCACGAGGCCGCATGTAAAGCCATCAGAGCTTCTGGATTTACTGATTTATACTGAGGTGCATTTGATCATCGATAAAAACCGACAACGCTTGAGCGTTGAGCGTATAACCACAGATGAAAGAGAGTGCTCGGGCGATGTCTCTTTCATCTGTGGTATAACGTTTTGACTCGGCGGCGCTCGGGCGAGGAGGCGCGTACGTTCGAGCGAGGCACGTCCTGGTTTGGTTTGTTTGGTATTAACGTCCTTTTCAACTGCCATGGTCATTTCAGGATGGCGTTATAGGGGCCGCAAATTTTGCCCCGCAAGGGTTCTTTAACGTGCAGCCAGCAAACGACTGCACAGGACCAACAGCTTTAATTCCCTTCTGAAGGAAGTGTGTGATCTCAGGATTTTCCCCCTGAAAAAATCCTCGTCGTCCTCGGTCGAACCCACGATCACGCAACCACTGAACCACCGAGGCCAATGAGGCACGTCCTGACTGAACGAACATGTTCCGAAACTGCTCACTCATTCAGTAAGCTATATATTTCACAAAAGAAAAACGGAGGAAAAAAGAATTAATTTACTTCGTCTTATCAACCCAGTTTTTAATTGTTTTGATAAATTTCTGTTCAGTTAAGTTTTTTTTTTTAACAGAACTTATTCGTTCACATTTCCAATCATCGCGGTATATGTATTAGAATGCCCAAAAGTTTTATTACATTTTATTGTTCATGAAAACCATAAATCACATCACACCAGTCTCTTATTCAATATTTAAGACAACACATATACGAGAGAACTATTTTTGAATCACAACAAATTTCAGTACAACCGTTTCCTAATTAATAATTTTCTTAATCTTACAAATAAAGGATTTTTGATATCATATGTAAATGCTTGCAAAAAATAAAAAAGCATGCATCTCTGATATCTAAATCTGTCATAGTTTTCCTATTAATATAACATTTGGATCGTTATCTGTCTGTTGAGCGTAGTTATTATAATGGAAATCGTTTAACCAAAAAAAAAATGTTTTAAGTAGAATAATACACAGAAAAATTTATTAGTAAAATAAATATAGTTTGATTATAAGCAGCTACCAAAACAGTTTGTTATTTTTCTAAACGAAATATAATTAAATATAAAAACGATTATATCACGAAGGAAAAATTTATTCACCCCTCTCCCGTCCTAATATTTCAAAGGAGCACATAAACAAAGTAGATACTCAAATTCTCCTAATTTTATCTTTCGGTAAAACATGAAAATAAAGTATTCTGTAGTTCATGCTCTTATTATTGATGTCAAAAAACTGTAAAAAATTAGGCACAGCGAGGCGATGAATAGCGTTGAAAAGAAAGCGATTAATACTATAATCTGTATGAGCGATAGCGACGTACTCGCCTCTGACATCAGGTGGTCAAGTGTGATGACGTAGGAGTTAATTTTTAAAATTAAATAACTCCTAAAATAATAGTGATATTTGAAAACTCTTTGTGCAGAATTTATTTTTTCAATGTCCTCTATAATTTTAGGACAAAAAATATATATGTCAAATTTTGATGTCAGTTGCCCTTTAATATTTGAACTCTTTCTCTGATTATATTTGAACTGTTATTTATTTTTTAAGAGTATAATTCTGTTTCAAATTTATTAATAATAAAAAGGCAATAAAGTTTAATAAATACGCAATTGAAATTTTATTTTTGATATGCTGTCATTCATTTTAGATTTTATCACTTTGTAATAAGAGTTAACAGGAAAAGAAGCTTGGAGCCAAAACAGTGGCACCATCATGCAGTGGAACAGAACTACAGAGTTTCACTACTTCCCGTTCTATGATTATGTCCTGACCAAGGAGAAAACTGAATCTCTTAATTCCTTAATTAAGAGATTAATTAAACCATCCAACATGTCATATCCAGTTGCAAAATACTCATGCAGACAGATTATTTACACAGACATAACCAGGTAGCCAACATCATACATCAACATTTAGCTAAGATACACAAGCTTAGGGACATCCATACTCCATACTATAAATATATCCCAGGCACGGTCTTAGAAAACACCACACACAAACTATGTTTTGACAGAGCTATAATCAATGACAAAACTATCCCTCATAACAGACCAGACATTACACTAGTACATAAGCAAAACAAAGTGACCTAAATAATTGATATCTACATCCCCAACACACACAATTTACAAAAGACAAAATCACTAAATATACAGATCTTGCACACTAAATAAACTCCTTTGGGGAGTTAACAAAGTACACATTGTTCCCGGCATTCTTTCTGCCACTGAGGTTATTCCACACTAACTACACAAAAGCCTGTCAACACTAAATTTAAACCCACTCTTATACAAAACCTAACAGAAAGCCACAATTCTAAACACCTGTCTCATAGTAGGGAAATTCTACACCCAAACATCAATACTCTCAAGAGCACATAATTTTTCCCTTCCTTACATATGAGTCCCTTGGGTTTGGCCCTCTCTTGGGTCTGCCTCTGGGACTTTGCCTCCGGACTTGATCAGAGTTTGGTTTCCCCAAACAATAATAATAATAACACACACCAGATATGAGCAGCACAATCAACACATTACAGAATATATGGACACATTAAAACAAAAGTTAGCTGCAAAAAGCCTGAAGAGATACTAAACAAGCACTACGATTATATAAAATAAACCCTACACTTATCACATTTTTAGAAAGTACAATGCTGCATTGGAGAACTACCCTACAACTCACACTCAACAGTGAAACCATCACGACTGACAAAATACAGATAAACCGGGGCATCTTCCAGGGTGACTCACTGAGCCCACTCTGGTTTTCTCTTGCACTAAATGCACTTTTCAACAGACTGAACAGCACAACTTACGGCTACACAATTAAACATAATAAAAGCTGCCACTACACGCTTTTACACTTACTCTACATGGACGACATGAAAATTTACGCCTCCACACAAACACAATTGCACCAATTACTTGACATTACACAAAATTTTTCAAAAGACATACACATGCAATTTGGGTTGGACAAATGCAAAACCATTCACATTGAACAGTGGGCACGTACTATACCACAGAGGAACAACCGACGGTAGAGTTAGTGGTGTTGGATTCCTTATTCATAAGAAATGGAAGAATCAAATTATTGAGCTTGATAGTGCCTCCGACAGAATTGCAAGATTGGTCATCCAATTGTCGAGAAGATACAAGATACAGATCATACAGGCCCATGTGCCAACCACAAGCTACTCTGATGAGGAAGTCGATGAATTTTATGAGGAAGTTAGCGAGATGAACCAAACAGGAAATATTATCTGAAAGTCGTTATGGGTGACTTTAACCCCCGTGTTGGAGAAAAAAAGATAATTTTCTTGGTAGTCATGGTTATGGCACAAGAAATGAAAGAGGAAACAAACTGGTGGAACTTGCAGAGTACGTCATGAATTCCTTTTTCAAGAAGAAACCTCAGCGTAAATGGACTTGGAAAAGCCCAAATGGAGCAACTAGTGAAATAGATTACATTCTGGCAAATAGGAAGCACTTGATCCAAGACTGCATTGTTCTCAACAACTTCAACACAGGAAGCGACCACAGACTGGAAGATGCAAGCTTGTTCTAAACACGAAAACAAAAAGACAAAAACTTCTCAGGAACACAAAGAAGATCATCAACAATGCACGCCTACAAGAACGCAGAACGGAATTCCAGCTGGAACTGCAAAATCGCTTTGAAATCTTACAGAGCGGCATCCAGGAAGATGACATCACAGATATTAACAGGACACAGTACGTCAGTTGTTTATAAGATCTTCAGTAAAGTCCTGACAAACAGACTTGATTCAGCATTAGACTCAGCACAAACCAAGAGAACAAACGGGCTTTCGAAGCGGATATAACACGTTCGACCACATTCAAGTTATTAGAAAACTTATCGAACGCCACAACGAATATGAAGTGCCGCTTTGCTTTGCCTTCATCGACTTTGAGAAAGCTTTCGACTCTGTGTTCTCACATGTGGTAGTGAAAGCTCTGGACAGAATGGGAATAGCCGGAAGCTATATTAGTATTCTCCAGAAGATATTTAGTAAAACGACTGCTACCATTTGTTTGGATAAAGGAAAAGCAAGGATCAACCTTGGAAAAAAAGTAAGACAAGGAGACGCCATCTCACCAAAACTCTTCACAGCAGTTTTAGAGGAAGTCTTCAAGGAACTGAACTGGTCAAAAAAAGGACTTAAAATAAACGGTGAATTCCTTAACCACCTTCGTTTTGCCAATGACATCTTTCTCACCAGTAGTAGTCCTTCTGAATTGGAGGAAATGTTACAAGAAGTAGCAGAGGTTATCCTGCGTGTAGGACTGAAACTGAACACACAGAAGACAAAAGTTATGTTCAATGCATTTGCTCCAAAACAGAAGGTCATGGCAGGTAGCATTGTGATTGAATAAGTACAGAGCTACATTTACCTGGGCAAGAAATCACTATGGATGGCAACATTCTGAATGAAGTTACCAGACGAATTAGAACAGCTTGGAGTGCTTTTGGCAAGAATAACATTATCTTGAAGAGCAACATGCCAGTTAGCTTGAAACAAAAAGTTTTCAACCAGTGTGTTTTACCAGCACTCACCTATGGAGCTGAAACATGGACTTTATCAAGGAGGACAACAAAAAGACTACAGACAACACAGAGAAGCATTGGAAAGATGTATGCTGGGAATTACAAGAAGAGATCGAAAATGCAACAGCTGGATAAGAAGCCAAACGAAGGTGACTGAAGTCATCGAACAGATCAAACATTCTAAATGGCAATAGGCTGGTCACATCGCTAGAAGACAAGACATGAGATGCACCACAGTCATTCTGGATTGGTACCCTCGAGACCTTAAACGCCCAAGAGGACGACCCCATGCTAGGTGGCTCGACGAAATAAGGAAGGTGGCTGGCGTCAACTGGAAATCCAAAGCTTCAAACGGAAAGAATGGAAGCGTTTAGAGAAGACCTTCATCCAACAGTGGATTGCAAATGGTTGACTATGATGATGATATAATTCATAACTGAACCTGCTTTTATGTACACAATTAAAAAAAAAAAACTTTTTTTTTTTTTTTTTTAGAATATCCGCAGAATTATACATTAAATAAGATAAATATGAGAATTTTAATGTAAATGCATAATAAAAAACAAAGGTCCATCGTCTCTAAGAATAACCGGAATCGACAGCATTTTCATCTCTTGAAATTAATTTTGGGTCATTTTTAAAAAATGTAGCAATAGAATGTAATTTTAATGTGGACGTTTTGATCACTATCGCAAGGAAAGTTGTATTGGAATCAGCATATGGAACGGCATGTATGGAACCAAGATGGCGCGTTGTTAAGGGGAGGAGCTAACTGCTACGTCACACGTGCGAAGTCTATAGTTATTCTATGAAAAAACGATTACTTTGCTAGAGTCTCCAAACTTTTGGAAGAAGATCCATATGACAAAATAAAGCCCTTTTAAGGGCCAACAATTTAACATTCTCATGATTCGCTTGTTGGGGTGTACAGGTTGTCTCATCTAAAGTGAACCAATAGCCAACTTCTAAAGCACAAAATCTGACAAACTCTTCAATTTAAACAAAAACAAATTGATTACTGTAAAAATGTTATGTTCAAATAAAAAATATGCTATCTATTTTATAATTCATAGTGTTTAGGAACAATTTCTGCTTTTTGCCTTTTCTTTAAATCCAAACATACCACACTTTCAGTGCCTCTATATCCTAAACAGTTGGATCATTTGAAAAAAAAAAACAACAAAACACCAAGAATCTGTGTACAGTTTCTCAAATGTCGTGTACAATCTGAAAATGCCAATGAAGATAAGGGGTTCCATTACACACATTTCAAAGTCGCCCTCCATATTAGAAAATGGCATCAGTTTTTTAGAAATGGAATACACATTAAAAACCCTCACATAAAAGTGCAATAATTCTTCCATTGAAAGCAGTCTGTCAGATTTTTTTTTAGATTCGCTCTAGGTGAGACACCCTGTATATGCCTTTTTCATTTGTTACTGAAAACTATTTTAAAATCACTATTTTACAAAAATTAAGTTATTTATTTTTTTATATTAAAAATATTCCAGGTCACATAATTAATTGCTAACTTAGTGGATCACCGATTTACAAACATATCAAGAAATGGCATTTGCATGCAATCAATTCGTGAGTTCAGGAAAATTTGATAATGTACAGTCTATTCCAAAAGCGTTTTCACTTGGGTGAATGATGTTCGGCTTCTTTCCAATAACAATGTTCGGCTTCTTCAGGCAAGAAGTAGAGTTCGAATCATGTTGGACGATGCCATTTATTGTTTCTTAGCAGCAGGGATAGGAAGGTATAATAGGTCCATTCGGCAACTCAAATCTGACCGAGTCAGATCTGACTAGGTCATGTGACTTATGACGATTTTCTGACTTGCATCTGAGCTATCTGAGTCGAAGTGCCGAACACAAAATCTGCCTGACTTGAAGACTGAAGCAACACCGACCTGCAGAATAGATCATTAGATAGTTCATGGAGCAACCTAACATGGCTAATTTGAAAATAAACATGACAATTAGTAATAAAATTCTCACTGTCCCGAGCCCATTGAAACAGCGTTAATGACAATAAGGGGTACTGTCAGCAGCTGTTGCCATTTTCGAGAGCGAAGAAAACGAAATATTTTTAATCCTAACTGAATAAAAATACAATCATTGTCCTACAGTAGGAGGGAAAAGTTTTCGTATCGAAACGATCGCATGACTTATTTGTGCAGGGGTTCTCAAATTTTTATTTGCTCGTAGTACACCTTAATTATGTTTAAATTTTCTTAATTTTTTTTTGCGGCAAGGCAATGCAATTTCACAATGCATAGCTGTACCCATGGAAGAACGAGATAACAGTTATTTCCTTCTTCCATGGTTGTACCGCGGCACACCCTTTTGAAAGCCCCTTTAGATAACACAGATAAGAGGAAGAAACCAGTTTTATCCTTAATCTTTTATTATCCTTTACCCCTGCTACAGTTGACAGAAGAGAGGCTACGTCATGGATTAATTTTCTGACTTCCTCAGTCAAGAATTTTTCGACTGACTTATACGTCACCATTCTGACTAGATTATGATGTCACAAGACCTCTGCCGAACACGTTTTCTGAGCAGTCAGTCAGTCAGAATCAGTTGCCGAACGTTTCGTGCCTCAGATCTGACTGGATCTGAATTGCCGAATGCGGCAAATAAGTGACGTCAACCTGTTTTAATTGAAATCTGATTTTGAGCCTTTATTAGGAAGGTTTTTCTTTATTATTAATAAATCAAGGTATATTATTATTTTAGCAGAAATGCAGTTTAACAATGTGAAAACTACACGAGGAAGTAAGCGATAAGTTGGCAAAGCACGCTCAACAACGTAATGACGAAACACGAATTAAACCATTGTGTGTTTTTTATGAAATAATCAGTAGTAGAAAATTAACTTTAAGTTTGTCGACATTTAACAAAATAATAATATATAATGTACAAATCTGTTATGGTATTTCATAAGGAATAGCTACCAATACAGTATCTTCTGGGTTTATGCTTAAAAAAATAACATTGGCAAAAAATTGGTATTCTCATCCATGATGAGAAAAATAATATATAACAATACTGTATGTTATATATGAAGAAAGCATATATTTAAGCAGTATACTATAAGCTGTTTACTATAAGGTATATCGCAATGGCTTTCGTTATCTTATAAAACATAAGCATAATATATGGCAGCATGAACGATTTCGGTATTAAAATGTCAGAGAATTTAAAAAGTAATAAGTAAAAATATTAATGTTCGAAATACAGAAAAAATAAATAAATCAAATATTTATTGATGAACATAGGAAAGAAAATTCCACAGCTTGGATTCGAATTGGAAACTTCAGCTCTTCGAAGGTTCCCGGTTCGAATTCAGACTGTGGAGTTTTCATTCCTACTTTCATCAATAATTTAAACATATGAGGTTTGACATAAGTTAAACCCTCATCGAATATTCTTGAGACATTCTTAAATATTTATTGCTTTGTTTTTAATAAGTGTCTTAAATATTTCATCTGCAAAGTCTATCTTACTGAAATAAAAAGCAGCGATTAATCTTTTCAGTTAAAAGTACTGTAATTCACCCACACCAATCATAAACCTCATCCCTATTTCTACTCTGGATGGCCAATTCCATTCTAAATTTCTATATTCTTTCAAACTACTATACTTTATAACCGATCAACTTCGCTTAGCTCAATTCCTGCCAAGCAAGTGAAAACGCTTTTGGAATGAACTGTACATTCAAATTTCACAATTTACCCAAAAAAAGTTCTCAAGTACATTTGAGCGATTTTTTTTTTTTTATTTTAGCTTTACAAGTACATTTCGGACACTTCATCATTTTACACAACTGATGACAATGAGTAATTTGCAATGCATCAATGCTCTATCTCTCCATGTAGATCATTGTACACAATCAGATGCAGACAAATTTTAATAACGTCTCATCTGCTCATTCAACTCTTGAAAAATTCAACTATCTTGTATACAAAATTATTTCAAATCCCCATGCAGAGTGAAGTGAAAGTTTTCAAAATAAACTCAGTGGGAGACACAAATTTATTTATTCTCTGCTGCTATTTGGTCAGAATACATATTTTTTTGAAAACTGCTGAGTCTTCAATATAATGTTCTATTCCTATTTCTAACTCCTACATTCAAAGTATTTACGGCATTAAATCTATTTTCAATACACAAAAAGTTTTATAAGTATTCAATTTTTTAAAGTTTTATTTTTGACTTTAAAATTATACATTTAAAATCTAATAAATTTTACTTACTCTTTGACATAAAAAAAAACAAAAAAAATACTAACAGCAACACAGATGTCATCAATTAAACTTCTCTAACCTTGATAGAAAGGCTGTGGGTTCAGTTCATATTGTATAGGTTAGGTATTTGGTGTTACAAGGATGCATGCAACACCCACTTTTAGCATACTTATTTTGCCATGAGTAATTAAATTCGTCAAACATCTCATTAAAAAATTATGAATACACACTTCATACGAAACTTATAATTTCATTTAATTAAGTATGGCAGCATTAATCAAATGAATTTAGACCTTCAATTTCAATGTTAGCTCCCATGTTAAATACAAACAAATGCATATTTGATACAATAAACCCATTAAATAATAATTTCAGAAATTATGGAATTCAGGCGTTCATAAAATTACACGCAGTATAAAATGACAGGAAATAAAATGAAATTTAAAGTAACAGCATAGAAATGTTTGAGTGTAAGACAATCTCAAAATTAACAAGAAATAACTGCTACAGGTTAATGGAATCTTTAAAATTATATCATTTCATTTGTAGATGTAATTAATTTTCATAAGTCATAGCAAGAACAAGGATATTGTTTTTTTGTTGTTGTTTTTTTGTTAATTTTCCTTTTCTAGTACTTATCAGTATTAAGTTTAAATGAAATCTGAAATAAATGGATATCCTAAACCTCGTTATTAAATTGCTTAAGAAGTAAACAGACGTGAGGATTTGATGGTGAACTTTTACTGACAATGTGAGCTCGTCTAATAATTTTTATGAAAATTTGAGAGGAAAAATGAGAATGATAAAGGAGAGGCAAAAAGACAATAAGTAAAGTAGATAAAACTTCAACTTTACCTGAACAGTGAAGTTCGCCAACCACGAAGGGCGATGGCTCCTCACTTCCTGCTGTATTTCCCTTATGACGTCACCGGAAGTTAGCCGCAAGCATGCGTCGGATCAAAGGAAATGATTGAGAAAGGACTAAGTGCGCAGGCGCCCATTGTGATATTTCGAAGAAAGTCAAGGTGGGCAGAAGCAATTAGGTTGTCCTCCGATTTTCGCCTTAAAGGAAGTTTAAAACAAGTTCTTTTATAGTAAAAGTTGATTCATATGCCAAATTAGGTTTTGGTTTTATTATTTAACTGTTTTCTTCTTAAAATAGTATTTAAATTAAAATTGTAAGTTTACTTTGTTTTTTCCTTTACGTACGAGTTAACGAGCTAATTTCTTTGACCGCCATGATTTTCTTCCATTATCCCTACACTCTTGGTCTTATTTGATTAGGTTTCAATCTAAGAAACCTAAAATGATGACAAACGAGGAGTTACGAGCTATAAAGCGATGAGAAACTCCCTGGCCTCATTTTGTTGGAAATGATGTTAAATAGAACGGATATTTGAGAAGGCATCATTGCAAAATAGTGCTATCTGTGAAAATATTCTTTCTGTCTGATCCAACAGCAATAAAACTTTCTTTATAAAGTGGAATAAAAGTAAAATGATCGAACACTACCGACTACTGCCTTATTGCATTATCTTAAAACCATAAAGGTAGATTTTCAAGTCATTGTCACGCGGTAGTGATTCAAAAACAGTTTCTTAGCACATGGGCTTTCACTTTGAATTAAGTTTAATTTTGCGGCCCAGGTTTTAGATGGGAAAGAATATGACATTATTTTATTTTTGGTTTTTTGTTTGGTATAAGTTTGTTGCATATTCTACATACTTGAACAGGAAGAGTTATGGAAAGGCTACCTACCATTAAGGAAAAATGCGATTAAATTTAAGGCAATTAAATACTACATAATATCTTAAGACAATTCAGCAGCCAGAATTAGGAAATATCTTTATTACTTCAGTGAAAGTTGACCACATTATTGAAATATTGTTGCTACACTTACTTGATCTATGTAAATTTAAATTGTCTAGAAATCTTATGTGGATAATGCAGATGATTAACTTGAGAATAAAATAAAACTCTTTTTCCACAACGAAATTTGATGGAAATTAGAATGGGCAATATTATTTTCCTGTAAATTAGAGTGAACTTATTTTTTTAAATACCTTCTGAAGTATTCCAAATTGTCCGGAAGTACATAGAATTTCTGGATGAGGAGCACAAAATTTTAATGAGACCACAATTTTATTTTTATTTTAAATCTTTATCAACTATTCAGGAGCAGTATGTTTTATATTTTTGTCTGTCGATTCCACCAGTTTTGTATTTGTTCTGCTTTCTTTTTCTTAAATAGACTATAGTTCATCCAACAAGAGAAAAACAGGGTGTGTCACAGGAAGTTTCAGATTAGCCAATCAGAGAAAGGGGGCCTCATGCGCTTACTCACTTCTGTCTCATGTCTCATTGAAGAAGCGCTTTATAATATTACAGCAGAAGCTTTAATATTATTCAGTTGCTTTGCTTTAATTATAATTAAAAATATTGTACACTTCATAAAATTGTCTTTTAACTCAATTTTATATATATCGTTGTTCGAGATTCCCTGGGCCTTTTCTTTCCAGGAGTCGAAAAGCGAGGAGAGGGGGTGGTAGCTTCGCATGAAGACGCTTCGTTTCCTTCTTGAACAATTGTTCGAACGCAAGAAAAAGAAACTTGCGTTGCCTTGAAAGTTTCTTTTATCAAAGCAGATGAGCTTTTAAAACACTATTTTCCTTTAAAGTAGCAAAATACGTTCCACACAAATCTCCCTAGCCTGGCTGTGAATAGTTTTTCATTGTTTGGTTGCACGGGCGTCGCCATTACAAATTGACTTGTGTAGCCGCTGAAGGAGAGATCCCACAAAGCATTGCGGATGAGTGAGTAGTCGATATCCGGAAACACGCCCTGTTTTTCTCTTGTTGGACGAGGTATAGTTCTAACAATGATATATAAATAGGCATCCCAGTTTTCCAGGATTGTCCCGGTTTTTGAGAAACTATCCCAGTGTCCTGAAAAAAAAGTTCTCGGGACGTTAATATGTCCCGGTTTCACAAATTGGACGTCCGTTCTAATTCAATCTCATTTTCAGTATTCCCTGAATACTATTCCGTTGATTCCTGGGCCATTCCTTCCATTCATGACAGCCAGCATTCCTTTCCTACATGCAGATCAGCAATGTAGCAGACAACGTTGAACATGCTGGACATCCAGCAAAGGTAGGTCTAACACTGCAATCCGCCAGGTGATAGCAGAAGGCATTCTATAGTGATCCTTATCTTACACATGAAGCAACGAAGGCTTGGTAAGTTTTGTTTTTAAATTAATCCTGATTTTGGAACCCCAATCTTTAGAGCACGTAATATGTTAAAAGCTTAGAACAGTGTTCCCAATTTTCCTGGATGATATCGAAAACTGTCGCATTCATGTTTTACATTCATTTGTGCATTATCTTTATTTAAAAATTAAATAATTTACCATTGTTTTAAAGTTTTTAATAAATTCACATGGTTAAAAACTACAAAAATATTTTGCCGGAGACCATCAGTTAAAGGGGGGGGACATTAAATTTTCTGTCATTGAACATTAATTTCTTTCAATTAAATGATGCGTAATGATTTCAATTCATGAATGTGACAAGTGCTGGCCATATAAATCCTAGAGAACAAGGGAAACTATTCTATACATTTACCTAGGTGAACACATTTTTTTTTTTTTTACGACACTACTTCGAAAACGGCTTTGAAGAATCCGGAACAAATCCGAGACATATAATATTAAGTGGTAAATAAAATAATAAAACGATAACAGTAGTTTTCAAATAATTTAGATTCTTCAGAATGCCGAAACGTTTATGTTCGTATAGAGAAGAATATTCAAAGGAATGGGAATTTATCAAAAAAGGTAGATACGAAGAGATCGAATGCAAAGTGTGCATGTATTTTCTTAATATCGGACACTGTGGCTGTGCAGACATTCAAGATCGCATCAAGTTGAAGATGAAGCATATCCAAAATCTCATCTGTAAGATTTTCAAAAGAATAGACACATTCCTTGTCAAACCTTAATCCAGTGACGAATTAAAAATCTAGGCAGCTGAGTTAGTGCAAGCTTATCATTTAATCAAACACCACCAGTCGTTTCGAAGTGCCCCATCTTCTGGTTAAATAAATTGATAAAATTTCTATTCAATAATTCAGTTGTTGCAAACAAATTTTCATCAGCTTGCACTAAAACTGCTGCATTAATTAAATCAAAACTTGCCCTTCATTCTGTGGAGGAAATTATGGAAGTAAAAAATAATGTGTTTTATGCAATTGCTACAGATGAAATAACCATTATGCCATTAGGTATTCAATACTTTGATAAAGATAAGGGAACCCAATTTAAATTGTTAAAAGTTGCAACTTTACCAAATGAGAAAGCTGACACAATCAGTAATTTTTGTGTGGAAACTTTAAAATACCATAAGCTAGGCATTGATAAATGCATTGCATTTTGTGGTGACAATCCCAATACAGACTTTGGAGGAATTGAAAGAAAAGGAACTTGTGTCAATGGTTATCATTTCCTGAAGGGGTTGAATAAAAATTTGGAAGGAATAGAGCGCCCGGCACAAATCTGTTCACAACACTATGCAAACAGCTGCTGATTCTTAATCATGTGATGTTGGGGCCATAGTTGTAAAAATATTTACCGTAAATACCGGAGTATAATGGTGGTATCACGGTTTCTCCTCCTCGAGGAAGGAACAACGTCTTCTCGAGAAAACTAGTTATTGGTTTGAGAGTATTTTTAACGGCAATGACGAAACTTTGACGAATTAAGTTAGAAATCACAACCAGATGCGAGATTTTGGTTAGCAACACTTTTGTAAATGTTTTCTTCTGACTGATAACTTTTCTAATGGCCGGAAAAAAGAAAATTTTTCACCGATCGAATATAATTGCTGATGGATTATATAATAAACAAATTTATTATAATAAAATAATCATTACCAGGATAGTTTATATTGTCTGTAATAATATAAAGAAATCTTTTAATAGATTCTAGTATGCCCACGATCTCACGATTTCAATTTTTTAATCAAAAATATCTCAAAAAGCATCAATCTAGGGATTGAATAATATTTACGATTCAATAAGATTCAAAAACAAATTGTCTGAAATGCTATAACTTGGGTTTACGTGCCGGAGCGCACAGGGTTTCATGTGGCTTTTTATGTATTTGACAAAAAAAAAAAAAAAAAAACTGGACAAACTTAAATGCTTTCGTCTGGAAAATTAAAGTGAGCATTTTATTGCAGATGTTTTGCTTTATTAGCGCTTCCAAAAATAGGTTAAGTTCTTATATTTTTCATTTTTTATATTTTTTTTTTTTATATTATTTCATTGTACGAACATAACATCTTGTAACCTCCCACCCATCTTGCCGGGGAAACCTTATACGAGCCGGCTGGCTGTCACTTCCCCAATGCCATTGCCGCTTGCTTGAGAAACGCTGCGTCGACTGTGGGAGATCAAGTAGATCGCCATTTACGATTTGGAAGCAACCTTAAACATAAAATTTTGTCGTAGTGAAGACTGCAAGGATAGTCTGGACCTTGAAACTGGATATTCGAGGAACAAGCCTTCCTACCTCAACCTTAAACTCGAAGCATGATAGCACCCTAAAGCCCGTTTTCCATTTAGCGACTTATGAGCCTCTTGCAATCTTTGCCTGCAGAAGCATCGTGATTAGCACGCGAACGCGGTAGTTTTCCATTTAGCTACTGTCAACCGTTATCCTGAATCTGGTCTGATCTGATTGGTC
The DNA here is from genome assembly GCA_023313115.1 of Rhysida immarginata. Classification (NCBI taxonomy): domain Eukaryota; kingdom Metazoa; phylum Arthropoda; class Chilopoda; order Scolopendromorpha; family Scolopendridae; genus Rhysida; species Rhysida immarginata. The sequence goes on from JAHWFO010030049.1 coordinate 635,570, forward strand.
GAGTCACTGCAAACAATTGTCGCTCTCTCAGGGTAATGGAAAAAAGAGGATATCAACCACTTCGATCACGTTCACGCTTTGAATTTGTTACTATATCATTTTTACGTAATAAATGTTTCACCAAAATTTTATAACAGATTAATAAATTCACGAGAGAAAAGTCACGAGAACCTGTGTTGGCGATCAGCAGCTACGGCAGCCATGATTCTCCATCTGAATCTGCGAAGACAACTACCCAGAATCCATGCGAAGTACACTCCAGGTGCTGATTGGCTAGATCTAAAAAGACGCCTAAAAATCTAGCCATGCCAGATCTTGAAAAGACACGTGACCTATGCCGAACAGATGCTAATTGGAAAACTAGGGAGTTTTTCAAAAATTCCACAAAAAACTCAGATGTCTAACAAACGCCAGACCGACACTAAATGGAAAACTGGCTTAAGTCTCGTGCGAATATAAGTTGCACCCCCCCCCAAATTTAGGGTAGATTTTGGTACAAAAATTTTTTTCCTCTTAAAATTCAAGCCGTGACATCATAACTGGTAGTGCTAATTACATCACTGAAAGATCAAAACAAACACACTAAATGCAGTGTTGAAACTAGTTTATTTACATTGTAGCGTTTACTCGTGGGGCATGAGAGTTTTCTGTTGCTGCCACAAGAATCACTAACTTATTTTATTTTCCCACTATGCTAATTGCTTAATCCTAATTAACTACTTACCTGCTAAGGTGTTTAGCAATGCTCCCTTCATTAAAGTAAGCACCAGCCCACCTTTAATTCAATACTCATGCAAGTTGTCCCTCTTAAGTAGTCTTACTCCACTAAACTTCGGTCTTTATTCTGGTCGTATAGTCTAGGTTTTGTTTAGTCAAAATATTTTATTTCTAAGTTTTATGCAGTCCAGCTCAACTGGTAAAACTCCCACCCCTCTTCTGTTGTTCTATGGCAAAGAGATTTAGCAAGCTAAGGTTAAGACTGAAATCCCCCCTCTGTAGGCTGAAATCCGCATTTGCTCCTCCTTAACAGCCCAGCTGTCGGAGATCACTCCGTGGGCTACCAGCCTACAGACTCACCACTCAACGCCGCTTGGAGCCCCAGTGGTTAGAGGCAGCTGCCTGCTTATCTTAGAGCAGGGTTCAAGAAGTGAGGTTCTTTATCATCCCAAAACTGCCCACGCCTGCCGATAACAGCCACTCTCTCCTTCCCTGCTGCTGTGCCCCGCATAAGCTGGCGACGCCTGCTGCCCAAGTGGACGCACTCACCTCCACTGCTGTGCTGTCTCGTTCCCGATCAACATCGAGTGTCTTGTGGTTCTTTACCCGGTGGTGTTCGTCTCGTCATAGGTGGTCGTGGCTACGCTTATAGCTTGGCTGTTACAAACGTCTTTCTCGTGAACACATGCTTCATGACTGTTCTTTGCTCTCATACTCGCACTCAATTTTTTCTTCACGCCATTTTTTTCCTGGAATGTCCGTTCTCATCTCCCTTGGGAGGAGACCGCTGTCATGACAACTCCTGCTCTCTCTCTCCCTTCCCACCAAAATGTTGGGGACAAAGGGTAAAGAAAAAGATAAATACACTGCTCAAAACAATTAAAGGAACACTTGTAGAATCCCCTACAGAGGGTGTAAATAATACTTTTTAGCAATTTCATCTTATGCAACATGAAACCTACTTTCTCCCTCATAGGAAATGGTTTAAGCCAACACATTTGCTGCCAGATGTTCTGAGAAATTTGCATAGCAATATAACCCCCTGGAAAACAAAGTGGTTGCATGCCAGTACACTCTTTGCTTGGAGATAACGGTCGAACATTAGAAGGTGCAGGCCTTCCTGGAATGTTGTTGTTAGTGCTCTGACATGCCACGAAGGCATCTTGAAGCAGTAGAAGATGCGAGAGCCGTAACATTGCTCCAAACGGGTCAATCATTTCGGACTGTGGCAAATGCTCTCAATTTGTCCTCTTCTGTCATTTTCTGAATGTGGACACGATTCCAGGCGACTGGCCAGTACACACGAAGAGCTGGGCAAGGTCGCTGATGCTCAACAACCGCCAATCAAGATCGTTATGTGCGGACTTGTGCCCTGCGCCGAAGAACCTCAACGGCCAGAGACCTGAGAAATGACCTGCAGATGTCAACTGGGGTAGCTGTTTCAGATCAAACAATATGGAACAGATTACGTGAAGTTGGCTTGAGAGCCAGACGACCAAATCGAGTGCCTAGGCTAACCCACCAGCACATACAGGCGCGACTAGAGTTTGTTGTGACATCGACATGTCACCTGGCAGCTTTGCCACTGGCGATCTGTTCTCTTCACAGACAAGTCAAGATTCCGCCTGACCCGCTGTGATGGC
>JAHWFO010030049.1:657929-674280 GCA_023313115.1 Rhysida immarginata
TTGGTGACGACCTGGCAGATCGCCGATGACGTCCCACAAATGTTCAATGGGATTGCAATCTGGGGAACATGGAGGCCAAATCATTGTCGTGAAGTCGGTAGCATGTTCCTCCAGCCACCGCCATGTCACAAGGATCTTGTGTGGAGTCGCATTTTCTTGCTGGAAGATTCCGTTGCCCGCTGTGTATAAACAGTCCATGAAAGGATGTAGGTGGTCCCCAAGCAGATCGACGTAGGAAGTAGCACGCAGAGTGGATGTCAGATGCGCCAATGGACCTATTGCATGACACGAGAAAACACCCCAGACCAGTATGGAGCCTACACCTGTCTGAGTAGTCCACACCTGACAAGGAGGGTCCATGGCTTCGTGTGGCTTGCGCCAGACACGGACACGACCATCGGCCCGATACAGCTGAAACCGTGATTCGTCGAACCAGGCAACCATTCACCAGTCCTCAGCGGTCCAATGTCGATGTTGGTTGACCCAGGCTAGGCGTTGCTGACGATGTGCAGTTGTCAAGAGTAAAAGACAAAAAAGAAACGAGCATTGCCAGAACAAATCTTCTATGATAGAACATAAGAGAAATGCGTTCTCTTCATGTCTGTTTTGTTACTAGGTCTGTGATATGAGGGGATTAAAGCTGACTCCCCGTTTAAGGGTGGCACCCGTCGTGGCCTCCTGCTCCCAAAGCCTGCAGCTGCCAAAGTTCGCCGAATTGTCGTCACGGACGCAGTTATGGGACGTCCCTGGTTGTACCGCATGGTGATTTGGCCCACTGTCGCCCTTCGGTCACCAGTTGCAAGCCGGGTGACCCAGCGAATACCTCTGACATCAATGAAGCGTGGGCAGCCCGTCCGCTATCCGACATGGATTGTAACCCCTCGTTGGGTGTACTCTCGATAGACCCTTGCAACGGTTGTGCGGGGAAAATTGCAGGGTGTTAGCTACATCTTATATTGAGGTAACCATCTGTCTGGCACCAACAATCATTCCCCATTCAAATGCGGATAGCTCTCGGCGTGCTGCCATTTCTGCAGCTAGTTTTGTTTACAATGATTGTGTGATATCAAGGAGTCCTGTGCACCTGCATTCTGAGAATGGAAGCAGCGGGATCTGCCTCATTAAGGACAGAGAACCTGATTGGAGGGGTATGTCATGAATTTTGGTGAGTGAGTGTATATGGATAATCGTTGCACTTATAGAACATATACTATTTAATTTGACCTATCAACTCTTTCAATAGCATCCTATATACAATTCCTTTGTAGTACAGCATCCTAAGTGGCAAAATGGTTCTTGGACGAGTTGAGTATGTCAAGTTGTCTGTATGACAAAATAATCTTCGGATGAAATGAATGTGGTGATTTGAATGAGACCAAAAATTATGACCAAAAAGTATAGTACGTATGGTATAATCTGCTGCAAATGGGAAATTCTGATGGTATTGTAGTTTATCATATTTCACCAAGATTTCCAATTCTCCCATTTTAATTTCCCTTAACTCGTTTTTCCTCTTTTTTTTCCATCTCTAGTTCCCTTATTTTGGTTTTGTACTCATTTTGTTCCAAATGCTTTTCCCCTCTGACTACTTTTTTTGTTTTTAATCCGATTAAAATAAACGAGAAAATTGCCTCTTACCTTTCTAATTTTTAGTTTTGAATCTTTTTTTTCTAAATTATTAAGTAGCGGAAGAATGGAGCTACTTATTGTTTTTACAATGCCCGTCTGTCTGTCCGTCCCCTTCATAATTTCCGCATTTTTTGAGGTAGAAGGTTGAAATTCGGAATGTAGCTTACTATGGGCATGTGCACCTTCACTATTTAGTTTGGTTTTGATTGGCCTAACGGGGTCGGAGTTTCGGAGGCGGAAATTAGAGGGGACCAAAAGGTCTACGCGTATTTATGCCTATAAAGGAGTGAAATTCGGTATGCAGATTCCTCTAAGCAAGATCAACATTGCTGTGAAGTTTGGACCAAATTGTCCCAATGGGGTCGGAATTGTGGGGGTGGCAGTTACTGGGTCTTTAGAACTACGGCAACATATGGCATGTCATGTAATATTCGATCAGAAATGATGAGAAACGAAAGAAGTGAGAACTCTTTTACACTTTCTAAATACTACGTTCGAGAAAATCAATTTTTCGATTTAAAAAATTGGGGAAGGGGGTAAAAAGTGAGATAAAAGGCTAAAAATAGATGATCTCAGGGCTTCCGCTACTTTCCTATACCTTCCTCGGGAGGATTAACTTCTTGTTTGTAATGAAATCTCTTTTCTTTGGAAAAGTCTAATAACTTATAAAAACAAAAAAAAAACAAAATGTGCCTTTGTGGTTTTGGCTGGATGGATGACAGAGATGAAATAAAGCTGACAAAGGGTGAAGAAAATTTGTCATAGGGATAGAATTTACTGAATTGGCCAATGATGTGTCAAAGTACAAAAATGGAATGTAGAACCTTCGAGCATAAAAATAGAAGTGTAGAACACATTGGCGATTTTTGTCACAGCGACTTCTTAACAATAGGAGGATTATAGGGGTGAAATACAATGGCTAATGAATAGCAAACTAACCCCTTCTATGACTCGGGCTAAACACCTGCATATCGCAGTGTCGAGCGACAACCAGGAATGCTTTTGTTAACCCTGTTCCCCTCTTTTGTTAAAAAGCCGCTGCGACAAAAATCGCCACTGTGCAGAGGCCTTAACTGACTCATCTTCACAAAAATGGCAGACCCAAATGAAATAACAAAAAAAAAAAAATGAAAAAATTGAATTTGAAATTTTAGAATTTGAAAGGGTTTGGTGTGACATCACTCTTATGGAACCCCCCTCCCTCCATGTCACGCTATGTCACACTTTTCATACCCCCTCCCCCGCCTAAGAGCATGACGTATTTCTTGAACGTCCCCTCTTTTAATTTTAACTGCTGATAATAATGTCAATAATATGTTTAAACAAATTAGGACAGGTAACACGCTCCTCATCAACGTCTACACAACAGGAATTACAACTATCGAATGCCACGTTGTCAAATGAACATTCCCATGAAGAACGACATCCATTGTGTGTAGATGTAGAATTTACAGTTTCCCCAACACAAGCTTCAAGTCCCTCCCCAGGACAATATACACACGCTATCGAAAAACTGTATAATGCTCAACAAAAAGTGTCCAGCCTTCAAAGAAAAAAACCAAGTATTAAAGAATGAAAATAAAAAGCTGAAAACCTGTATTGAACAACTAGAAAACGAATTAAAACAGTATCGAGTAGAAAATGAGAAAATACTACCACGACAGAAAAGAATGATTCAGCACATCTTCCAAGCTGCCTCATGCGAAGATCAAGGAATGCGTTACGATTTAGAATGGCTACTTGATTGTCTCCTATTACGTATAAGATCTCCTGGGTGTTACGAATTTTTAAAAGAAAACTGCCATATGCCCTTACTACACCGTACAACTTTGCATAGATATATCCGTGGCATAGATGCGAAGTTGGGTTTTGATTTGGAACTGTTTTCATCATTAAAGGAAAAATTACAAGATGTGCCTGAACAAGAGCGTAAAGGAATTCTTATGTGGGATGAGATAAGTCTCCAAAAGCACGTAGAATTTAATAAGTATTCCGGCTATCTCGTGAGGCTCACTGACTTTGGAGAAGAATCAGTTCTAAAAATCAAGAATCAAGCATGCGTGGGTGATCATGCCTTTGTATTTCTGTTCCAGCCGCACTTAGGGGGATGGTCTCAAACGATAGGAACATTTTGTGCCAAAGGCGCCACCCCAGGAAACATACCAAACTCATAATGAAGGCTATAATAAATTTAGAGCAATGTGGAGTCTCAGTAACAAGCACAGTTTGCGATGGATCCACAAGCAACAAACTTGCTATGGGATTGCTTGGAGTGTCAGGTGAGATAAAGGACGTCTTTGTAATGTTTGATGTCCCTCATGCAATAAAGTGTGTTCGGAACAAGTTGCTCAACTATGATTCGTTTAAGGTAAGCTCAACTAAATATAATAGATGAAAATGAAGTTTATATCAAAAATAAATTTAATTACTTCTTTAATTTTCAGCTACCTACCGGGGTTGTCCGCATGGAACACTTTCGTGCATTATTAGCTGAAGCAGAAAACTTCCCAGCTGAGTTGAGAGTTGTTCCTAAATTAAAGCATGCTCATGTTAGCCCAAACAACTTTCAAAATATGAATGTTGGTCTTGCCGCACAGGTAAGAAACTAATAAAATTTAATTTTGGGTTACTAAAATCTAGCTTCAATTTTATGTGCACACATAATCAACTTAACAGATCTTTAGTGAATCAGTCGCATCTGCATGGAATTTTATAAAACAAGAGGAGTGAAAAATTTATTGGACAGTGATACCACAATAGGTTTTGTTAAATTCTGGAACCAGCTTTTTGATGTTTTAAATAGTAAGCTGCCACACAACGGACTGCGAAAGAATTCAAAAGATTTAATGGTAAATTTTTATTAAGGTTATTGATATCATTTACATTAAACTCTGGCTAACATCATAAATATGTTTCAGGTGGTTTCAGATGCTATTAAATGGTTGGATAACTGGGAAACATTTATCCAGTCACTGCCCAAGATCGTTTAAGGATAATCGTTTTACCCAAGATCCTCTGGAGGTCAGCTAAGTCAAATTAGAGTAAAATTTCTCTTGTTTGAGTTTTCATTAGTTTTCTAAAATTTTTCCTTTTCTTATTACTTTTTATTTATTAGCGCTTTTTCGGGATGATTCGTCAAGGTTGTGGAGGCGACACTCACCCAACAACTGTGCAGTTTTTGTACTTGTATAGATTAATGTCTGTTTTTTCACTGGTGAAACCTCCAAAACGTGCGAACATCGAATACAACCCTGTCAGTATGCTGATAAAGCTGAAAGATGTTCCAAAACACCGTGAAGACTTTGCCCAACAGTTAGGTCAGGAATTGGAAAATCTTTTGTGAAATCCACAAGATATATCTGTAGCATCAGAATCTGTCGAATTCTTCAATATCCTTCAGGAGCATAAAGTTGAAAACATGGAATGCATTGTCTGTTATCTTGGTGGATTTGTAGCGCGAAGAATAGTTAATGGCAATTGCAATAACTGCAGGAAAACCATAGAATTAGAAAGTAATGAAGAATCATCTGCCAGCTTCCTGACTGCGATCAAATCAAAAGGATTCCTCCTTTATCCAACCCATGAATGGCATAAATTACTGATGAATGGCATAAATTACTGATTTTAGTTCAATATTTGAAACTTGATCAATTTATAGACACTGATATCTACTCTAAAATTATTAAAGACATATTAGCTAATCCACACATTTCTAATACTTCGATAGGATGTTCGACTACAGAGCATAAAATGAATTTAATTTCCCAAGTTATCCATTTTTATGTTGCATGTAGGATTCATTTCTTTACTCGCCAAATGAACGTTTTGATGAAGAGCAAAACTGCAACAAAAACTTGTAGAAAACTTGCACATTTGCAGTAAAGTAATGATATCAGAAAGCCCGGAAAATCGTTTTTTTAATATACGAGCACATATATATATATAAGCACAATATCATAAATTAATTTTTGTTCACAATAAAAAAGATATAAACATAATTTAGAAATTTCACAAAAATCTTTTTTTTCAATGTTTGAAAAAGATATCAAAATAATTTGTTAATCGATACTAAAATAAAAGAAGAAAAAAAATCTTTTTAATTTTTTCAAAAGTCTTCATACTGATTTTATTATTATTATTTTGCAAAAAGAAAATAAATACTTAATACATAAATAAATGAATAAATAAAAAAATAAATAAATAAATAAATAAATAAATTAAAGACATAAAAGCTGCCAAGTATTTGTATTCGCAACCAGTTCTTATTATCAAAGATGCGACATCTCGCCATCTGGTGGCCAACGACGGCTACAATGTGAACTTTTTGACGAGTGCACAGACCCTGCCCCCGTTAAATTTTTAGCTCCCCACCCCCCATCATCCTCCAAAAGATGATGATACAGGATTAAAAACTCAACACACATCAAATTTGTACAGAATTTTGGAATTCATTCAAAAACTGAGAGGAACATATAACTGAACAAATTTTCTTAATGCAATATTTTTTCTTTTTGTTAATATTTAAAAAATTGATGAAGAAAAAATTTGAAAATTATTTTATTTTTATTATATTTTATATATTTTTGTTGTTACAATTTCATTTGTATATTTTATCTGTAATTATTTTTTGTATACAGGGTGAATACAAAAGTCTCAATCCCCCCCTTTTATTTTTTGAGCCGAAGCAGATATGTCAATTTTGATGAAACCAATGAATAGGAAGTTGTGGGTGGCCTATCCCATGGTGCACTTTTCATCATCCCAAATATGCAAATTAGGACACATTCAAAATTTATCTCAAAAATCGTAAGGGATAGAGAAAAAACCCAATTGCAAACTTTTTCAGCATAAAAAACAAATAAATAAAAAAAAAATCATCCAAATCGGACCAACCAATCACTCACAATCACGTGGTGAACTGTCTGTAGCTTACAAACAGTCACACTGTACAAACAAGTTACTTCAAACAGTTTAAAAAAAAAGTTAATCAACAAAATGCTCGATGTGACGACCGAGGGCACCATAACACAATTGGGCACGGAACCTAACTGACGCCAAAACATCTGCAAGCATGGCTGGTCGGCACGCTTCCTGAATTCGTTGGACCAGATTCTCCAGTGAGGCGGGCTGCGTAGCATAAACCTTGTCCTTCAGGTATCCCCACAAGAAAAAGTCAAGTGGTGTAAAATCAGGGGAGCAGGGTGGCCAACGAACTGGTCTTCCTCGGCCAATCCACTGTTGTCCAAACATTTCAGTTAGACGCTCGCGAACGACCAACCCGTAATGTGGAGGAGCTCCATCATGCTGAAACCACGTGCACTGATACGAGGCCAATGGCAAATTGTCAATGAAGTCTGTGACTACCACGTTGAGAATTTCAGCCCGGTAGCGTTCTGCAGTCAGTGTTCCATCGTAAAAATACGGTCCAACCACAGTGTCATTGTACAATCCACACCACACATTGATTCTCCAGTTCACTTGATGAGTTGCTTCTCGCAGACATCGTGGGTTTTCGTCTGCCCAATGATGATGGTTGTGCCTGTTGATAACTCCATCCCTGGTGAACTGGGCTTCATCTGTCCACAACACCTCATGAATGAAATTTGGATTGTCATCCAGACAGGTAAGTAACCAGTTGCAGAAGCGGGCCTAGCAACATAATCTAATGGCAGTAACTCCTGGTGACAATGAATGTGGTATGGGTGAAAATGATGTGCGTGTAGAATGTTGAGAATAGTTCTCTGATGGCACCCAACATCTGCAGCAATGGACCCTTGCGCAGTAGCTGCTTCCGGCGGGCAAGAAACTTCCGTTCGTCCATTTTTTCCATTGCTAGCATACGTTTCGGCGGAAAATGTATCGCCTACAAGATTTAAAAAGGCTGAAAAAAGATAATGTTATAAAAATTTATAATGAAGTAACTTCGTTGACCTGTTCTTGTAGTTACGAAAGTCAGAAGCGATTGTAGAAATAATAAGCCACCAAAATCAGCTGGTTAACTGTAATCGCGTCGAGGTTGATCGCAGCAACATAGAGCTTATTGTTTGCCAGCATCTTGTAAGTATTGATTTGCAGTACATTTCCGAACACAACATGAATTTGCTACAGGACGTAACATTTCGAAAAATACATGAATATTTTCAGGATGATGGTAGTATATTCAGCTGTTTCGAGCGAGCAGTCAAGCATATGAATGATGGAGATATTTCTGAGACAAAAGTTGCCATGATAAGTTCATGTAACTATTTTTACTGTCTTTTATTTTGAAAACATTTTCTAATACATATATTCATGTTTTAAGTTTTAAGAAAATGTTATAATGAGAGCTAAATGTTTAGCTTCTCAACAAAAAAAAAGCATTATCTGTGCGCGTCTGAGTTAGAACCACCAAATGGGGGTATCTGTGAATGCCCTATAGGGCAAGTGGGAATTAATAAGTTAGTCACTTTAAGTAATTAATATTTATTAGTGTAACTGTATTTGAATTGATAATTTTAGAACAATATTTGGTTAAGAAATAATTAAATTTTGAATTGCATTTCATTAGAAAAGGAGGAAAATACAACCATATACAGGAGTTGAAAAAAGTAATATTAAAACCTTAAAACAAACCTTTGATTTTAGACGTTTTGTCGAATATTTAGAGAAATACTTGACGAATTATCCTGAAACTTCAGGGGTGTAAAGAGTATGTTACCCCTCTTATATTTCAGCGAAGGTTTTGTCCCGAAAGCAAATAGGGGACCAGCAACAAATTCAGCACAAAAATAATGTTTGGAATCGCCCTATAAAAATAATGCTTTAAATGCGTTGTGACCGTAGTATAGGATTATGAGGCTTCTTTAACTTATCTGCGTTCATATATATGAGAATAGCACATACATTCATGGAGATGTAAAGGTTTCTATAAAAAAACACAAATAGAAATTGTAGTTTGCTTAATTTATTAGCCAAATGTATACAGCTACCGTTATAAAGAGCCAAAGCAAATATCGTGAGAATTCAGAAAGATATAAAGTTAATATGAAGTTAATAAACCTTCATATCAGCGTAAAGATAGTAAAATAGTTACATAAACTTAAAAATGTTTGCCTTAGAAATATCTCCATCATTCATATGTTGACTGCTCGCTCGAAACACATAAATTTACTAACATCATCCTTAAAATATTCATATATTTTTCGAAATGTTACATCCGGTAGCAAATTATGTTGTGTTCGGAAATGTATTGCAAATCAATACTTACAAGACGCTGGGAAACAGTAAGTGCAATGTTGCTGAGATCAACCTCCACACGATTACAGTTAATCAGCTGATTTTTAGTGGCTTATTATTTCTGCAATAGCTTCAGACTTTCATAACTTACATGAACAAGTCAACGAAGTTACTTCATTATAAATTTTTATAACAGCTTCTTTTTTCAGCCTTTTTAAATCTTGTAAGGGATACGTTTTGCGTAGTGTTGTCAAGTCGAAACAGAAAGTACCCCCTAGATTAGATACAAAATCCCCTAGAAACACCCTATTTATTACAAAAATCCTCTATATTTTCCCCCTAAAATTAATGATGTTTTAATTAATGGGATGATAAGTGGCAATTCAAATTTTTAATGAATAATCAATGAAAGAATTAAGTAAACGATGTTAAAATCATTTATTGACATAATTGAAGTAGGTTTCAAAGCAGTAATTTTTTAACGTTATACAACAATTTAACAACAATATTTTAACTGGAAATAAATGACTCTGAAGTTATAACGTCATTATTTTCCGTCACACCTGAAATATGATTATACATACATTTATTAAATCATATTTTCACTTGGATTGAATGAAGTGCAATTTAAATGTTCCTTGCGTAAAAAGTTAATCACCATCATCAATGCTTGTGTCATTTCAATTGATATTCTATTTCTTAGTTTATTTTTTATGATTGACAGAGTTGAAAATGCTCTTTCCACCGCAGCATTTGACAAGGGTACAGATAACAGTCCAACAGCTAATGCACCAACATAGCTAAATCTTGGGTTCTCAGCTGAATCTTTATTATTAATAACTTCAGCTCAAAATGGCCCAGAGCCAGATTTAGTTTCCCAATTTATGTTGGAAATATTTAACTATTCTGCCTCAATTTGGTCAGAACGATTCCTGGTCTTTGATTGGAGGTTTGATTCCCTAGTTGCTATTAATGGATTCAAGAGTTTAGCCTTTCTAAGACAAAAAGATTTTATGGTAATCTTTGTTGCAGTTCCTGGCAAAAAACTACAAGGAAATGCATCTTGCATCTTTCTCGTATATCATCAGCTTCATTTTTTTCATTAAATTAGTCACAAGTTCAAATTCATAACCAAAATACATTCCATATGAGTGCATAGTATGTTCTTTAAAAGGAAAATGGACTACATCTTCATTTTTGATTTTCTTTAGCCGACTTGGTACAACAAATTTTTAAGAGTGTTTCTGTACAGCAAATACAAATCCTCTAATATTTTAAGAGTTTCAATATTTTCACCTTGAAACATTGCATTGACTTTGCACACTTCATCGAAAATGGTTTTAAGAAATACAAGATAAGCTTTAAATCCCCAAACTTAGCAACTGTTCAGCAGCGTAACACTTATTATGTTCCTTTGCAAGTTTGAAGAGCAAGTGAAGTGCTTTCCATTGAGAAATTATTGTAGAAACAACTGAATGGCGTGCAAGCCACTGAGTTCCACTGAGTTTTGCAATTCTATTAGGTAATGTTCCATCATTCATGGCACCATAAAGTTTCTCCCCTAAATAAAAAATATAACTCTCCAAAAAATCCCCTAAAAATATTTACTCCCTAAATTTTCCCCTGCAAAGACATTTTCCTCCTAAATTTAGGGGGAAATCCCCTAACTTGGCAACACTGGTTTTGCGCCGAAACGTACGCTAGCAATGGAAATATGGACGAACGGAAGTTTTTTGACCGCCGGAAGCAGCTGCTGCGCAAGCGCGTGCCCCGCCCATCATCCTAGGCTAAGGTCAAAAACTCTCACCGGTGAGAAGAGTTAGCGCTTGGTCGGTCAGAAATCCTAGTGAGAAATTTGTGACGTCATTTTAACGCGGTCAGAAACGTCAGTTAGTGCTGCTATGCCTAACCGGTTAGTCTCACCGTCCTCACCAAGAAAAAGACGGTTGTCCCAGTGAGAAATTACGTCATCATTCTCTCACCGGTGAGGGTTTTTGACCTTAGCCTTAGTGAAAAGGGTCCATTGCTCTGCTGCTTGTGTGGGGATTTGCAGTTACTGCAGCCAGAACTAGTGTTGTTGTATCCTCGTCGCCTTGTGCTACAGTTCGTCCTCGTTCTGCATTAATATTCCCTGTAGCCTCGAATCTTTGAATAATGTGACGCATTGTTTGACGAGATGGATGGCGTTCGTTAGGGTTTCTGTCTCGATACAACCTAACTGCAGCATGTAGTTTCTCCTTGCCTCTCCGAAGCAGAAGATCATGTTGACCATTTCCGGAACAGTGTAGCTTGCCATCCTGGAATTGTTCTGTCTTCTGTGTGCTGAAACGTGCCTTTTATTTGCTTTTCCGCATGAAAGTAAATGTGAGTATGGTAATTTATGTTAATTTTTTGATTTGCATGCTTTACATGGTGGAAATATCAACATTCAGTTTTCCTTGTGCAGTGTGACGTTTGTAAGCTACAAACAGTTCACCATGTGATTGTGGGTGATTGGTTGGTCCGATTTGGATGTTTGTTTTTTTTGTTTTGTTTGTTTTTTTATGCTGAACAAGTTTGCAATTGGGCTTTTTTTCTCTATCCCTTACGGTTTTTGAGATAAATTTTGAATGTGTCCTAATTTGCATATTTGGGATGATGAAGAGTGCACCATGGAATAGGCCACCCACAACTTTTTATTCATTGGATTCATCAAAATTGACATATCTGCTTCGGTTCAAAAAATAAAAGGGGGTTCAGATTTTTGTATTCACCCTATACAGGGTGTTTCAAAATTATGTACAATAAATTTAGTGACATATTCTTCAGGTCAAAAGAAGACGAAAATGTTCTATAGCACTTTGTCTGGAAACGATTTGTTTGCGAGTAATCCAATATCATACAGTAGGGAATCACGGTAGTTAGCGGACGATATTTTAGCAGTTCCAGCGTTTGGACCCAACACTAGGTTGAGTGGTTTGTTCCATTTAAACCTACTTCAGGGTTGTTCCATTAGTTGTGTACGGTTGTTTCCATAACTGTAGTTTCACTACTGCACATCCACTAGGAATATCAATTTTAGAACGTTGGCGTGCTTTGACATACGCATTACGATTTACGTAAAAAAAAAAGTCATGTACACGTATTCCAGTGCAGAATACACTGACATGCACCTAATGTATGGGAAATTCTGTGGAAGCAAGAAGACTCTACCAAGAACGCTTCCCGAATAGACGTTTGCCAAATAACCGAACATTTGTATCTGTCGACAGACATTTGAGGGAGCGTGGTTCCTTTGGCCGTCAAACAGGACAAGGGCGGCCTGCGGATGAGGAGGATGTAATAATTGACATCATACATGATGAACCACAGACAAGCACCCGTCGTATTTCTTCCATGGTACACATTCCGCACTCATCTGTTTGGCGCATTCTTCACCGTCAGCTTTTGCATCCATACCACCTGCAACTGGTTCAGGCACTGAACCCAACGGACTATCCACACCGACATCGATTTTGCCAATGGATACAACATCGTCATGCTGCAGACCCTAGTTGTCTCAGGCAGATACTTTTCACGGACGAAGCAACCTTCACCCGGACAGGAATCGTAAATTCTCACAACCAGCACCATTGGGCAGATGCTAACCCACATGTTACCAGAGCTCGAGCGCATCAAGAGCGTTTCTCCGTGAACATTTGGTGTGGACTTGTCGGAAATAACTTAATTGGCCCTTATGTGTTGCCACCACGATTGACTTGGCGAACGAATCTTTTGTTTCTGCAGAATGCATTGCCAGAAATACTGGAAGATGTTCCTCTTTTGACAAGATCTAACATGTGGTTCATGCATGATGGCGCTCCAGCACATTTCAGCCATGTTGTGTGAGCACACCTTAATGCTGCATACACAAATCGGTGGATAGGTCGAGGTGGACCGGTAGCCTGGCCTGCAAGATCACCCGACCTTAATCCCTTGGACTTTTTTCTGTGGGGTCATGTGAAAACGATCGTCTACAGCACAGAAGTTCCTAACATTATGGTTCTGTGACAACGAATTGAAAATGCATGGCAAACCGTTCATAATGCTGGCGACGAACTCTTCCATGACATCAGACGGTCGCTCATGCAACGAGCCAAAGCATGCGTGCAAGCTGGTGGCGGGCACTTTGAACAATTCCTGTAATTTGGAGCCACGGGTTTAGTTGGCTGTATCGCGTAAATAAATCGTTTCCAGACAAAGTGCTATAGAACATTTTCGTCTTCTTTTGACCTGAAGAATATGTCACTAAATTTATGGTACATAATTTTGAAACACCCTGTATACACGGTCATATTACTGAATTATGACCACCCGCTTAGTAATGGGAGTGGCCACCCTTCGCTGCTATAACTGCTGCTAGGCATCGTGGCATGGACGCAAGAAGTGCGCGGTATGTGTCCGATGGTATGGCAGTCCATTCCGCTTGATATGCTGATTACAGAGCTTCGAGAGTCATAGGTGGAGGTCCAGCTGCCGTACATGGCGATCAAGGTGCTCCCACAGATGTACGATTGGATTGATGTCCGGCGAATTAGCGGGCCAAGGAAGCACTCGAAAGTCAGTAGAGTGTTCCTCGAACCAATCCAAAAGGAGACGTGCCTTGTGGCAAGGTGCATTGTCCTGCTGGAACACACCATCACATTGGTGGCATATCGTGAGCATGTATGGATGCACCTGGTCTGCTACGATTGACAGATAGCCACAGGCAGTCAAGTTGCCCTCTAGACGAATCAGTGGACCTAACTGCTCCCAACAGAAGATCCCCTACACATGCACACTACCCCCACCAACCGGTTTCCGGCCCATAATAGCCTCCTGCAGTCTCTTTTCATGGCATTCATTACGCACTCGCCATCACCCATCAATCTTATGGAGCAGATACCTTGACTCATTGGAGAAGGCGACCTTAGCCCACTCGTCTGTGGTCCAATGGCGGTGCTCACAAGCATCGTTGATGATAACCGCTGGTCAACATGGGTGCAGGCACCATGCGTCGACTGTTCAGGCCCATCCGTATCAGGATACGTTCAATGGTAATGTCGGATACACGTCTGTTGGGACCACTGTTGAATCTGGTGGTCAGTTGATTGACTGTGGCTCTCCTGTCACCTTTTACGAGTTGTCGTAGGCACCGCTCACCCCGTTGGTTGATCGATCGTGACTCTTTAAAGTGATGGCGTTGGGACGCGATTTCTGTCCCTCCTGTCCACTCTTTGTACACCTTCACTACAGTGGACCGTGAACAGTTCACAAATCGTGCCATTTCGGAGATGGTGCCACCCTTGCTGTGATAGCTTATTATCATCCCTTTTTGGATTTCCGTTAAATCCGGACGTTTACGCATCTTGAGGCTCGTGTACTTGCCGTTTGATGTATCAGCTTTAAAGCTTTCTCAGCCTGTTATGCAAATTTTGCAATGTGTAACCGTTGTTGGGGCAAACCATGCGTGTGCCTTGAAGGGGTGATGGTCTAATTCATTGATATGACAGTGTATTTTTCCTGTGATTTATTTTTATTTTTTGTATAAATTTTACTTGTAATGTTTTTGTATTATAACTTCAAAATTTTAATACAGTCATTATAATTCTCTTATATGCGATGGGAAACCGAATTCTCTTAAAAAGCTGCAGGGGAAAGTACAGTGAAACCTCTATTCTCGACCACCTCTTTAACACGACCCCCTCTTAACTCGACCACTTTTCCTTGGCACGGAATTAATGTCTCATAGGTATAATGCATTTTTTCCCTCTTTAAGCCGACCGCCTCTTTACTCGACCAACGACCACCCATTTCAGGCACCAACCATCAATATACCCTCTTTAAACCGACCAGTAGACATGGCAAAATCGAGTCAAGATTGCCATGACTTGATTTTGCCATGTTTACTGGTCGGTCTAAAGAGGGAACATCAATGATTGGTGCCTGAAATGGGTGGTCGTTGGTCTTGGGATTGAAGCATTAATAATGCCACTTCCTCTAATTTAAAGAGTATGCTCATTTTTTTGAAGGAAGAGTAGGAAACTGAGCATTGTTCAATCTGTTTCTTTGCTTTGTGTATCACTGGCATTCACTCACACCGCTGCTTTATCTTACAGTTAGGAAGAGCTCAACATGTGATTGCAGTTGAGAATGCACGTGTTGGGCTCACTTTACATCACTTTCACTCTTCACATCACATTTCAATTTCTTGCCTGCTATTGTCACCATGTCAAAACGAAAACTTTGTTTTTTATCGCTACAAGACCAAGTCAAAACTTGCTGCATTTGTTTGAAGAAATGAAAAAAGAATATCAACAAGTTACAGTACGTAAAATGTTGAGCAGAAAAAAATAAACTTCAATGTTGCAGTTTTTCAACAAAGAATAGGGGAAATTTTTGATCCAATAATTGGAATCACTTTTATTGCCATGTAATTATACATGTATTAGGTATTAATATTTTGTTTTCACGTCTTGTTTATTTTGAGTAGCCACATTACTGGATAAAGTTATGAAAATTTCATTCAAATTCATTAATAAAACTTTAGTCCATTATGCAATTATGCAAATCACTAAAATAATAAATGAAACCAAAAGAGTAAGCTTTGTATATCATCAGATTATATCCTTATAATGTTAAACAATTGAGACAATGAAACTTTATAAATTACGCTTACCCCCCCCCCCCAATTCTTTAAGAAGACCACCTCTCCAAACGACTACTATTACGTGGAACCATTGCTGGTCCGCTTAAAGAGGTTTCACTGTAGTTTTATTAGGGATCAACCCTTTCAACCTAAAAATGAAATGAACTCTACCCTCTGTCCTTCCCTCCAACCGCCTTTTTATATTAAACCAAACGGTAGGGGGGGGGGTCACCGTGCTGTATTAATGTCAAATTATAGATTTATCTATCCAATTCCTATTTTAACGAGCTTGGGTAGTAATTTAAGAATTATAGTATTTTTAATGGAATAATGGAACTCTTAGCAATAAAACAAAATAGAATATGTTACACTTTTTACAAAATGATTTAATAAATTATTTAATAAAGAAATAATCTCATTTATTTATAACCTAATAAATAAAAGATTCCCGCATAAAAAGTGACCTCGACATAAAATGAATAAAGCAAATTGCTTTGTTTGGTTTGTTTGGTTTATTTTGGTATTAACGTCCTTTTCAACTGCCATGGTCGTTTCAGGACGGCGTTATAGGGGCCGCAAATTTTGCCTCGCAAGGGTTCTTTAACGTGCAGCCGGCAAACGACTACACGGGACCAACGGCTTTACTTCCCTTCCGAAGGGAGTGCGTGATCTCAGGATTTTCCCCCTTAAAAACAAATTGCTTTGTAATTGCAATAAAGATATGTCAAATATAAACAAACAAAATAATTATAAATTGTGTCAATTATAAATATCGAAAACCTTCAGTGATTTAAAATCTCGATCGAATTTGCACTTCCACCGAATTGTCGAACACCAAATTGACATTCACCGAATTTTGCG